>JAJJWW010003481.1:0-205352 GCA_023531295.1 Papaver armeniacum | reverse complement strand
AGAAGAGAACAAGCTTTAAAAGACAGAGGCTTAAATTCATTTTCATTTCATTCTCTTTAATTTTTTGTTAATGATTTCGTCGAGGTTTGCGGAAATGCTTACCATACTTTTGGTATTAAACTACTAAGATGCAAATACATTGATCAGAAAGTCAGTCCAATGCAAAGCTATACTAGTGAACAGAGGTAGGAAGGAAATGTGAAACATGAACTATGTACGTTCATCCTACTCACTGTGATCCTGCTATTATTATTATGTTAACTTCAGGAATCAATCTCCGAAAATAGAATGGAATCCTTGAAAATTTTAAGGCACCTTCCAATAAGTATCAAACCCACAAAAACAGAAATTGAACATGCCAATGAGATGGAGAATATGGGTCCTCCAAAACATAAAACCCCCAATCCTAATCAACTATGATGTATTAGAAAACATAATACCCCCATTCCTATTCAAAAACTCGGTAACTATAAGAAAATGATGTACTTTACGGCGAAATCCTTAGCTGAAATTAAAATATCATCCAACTGTTTTTCTACCTGAGAACAAGCTAAACGCCTTACTGCATTGCTGTCAACTCGTCATAAGACACTGATATGAGGTTGTGTTCAAGAATAAACCTCGACGAAAAAGTCACTGGACCAGCCTGGGGGAGAAACAATTAGGTGAGTAAAGTTAGAACTGATTCTTAGTTTTATAATATTGGTGCAGCCACACTATTACACTGTAATCAATCAAACTAAGGAAGCAATTTATGCGACACCATAGATAAACGTAAGATGCTGGAGACTAAATCTTAGTCGATAATGTTACAATCAACACCCAAATACAAATATGAATGATGATGATGATGAAACATAAATCAAGCTGGACAAACTTAAATAAAAAACAAACAACTTCAAACACATTTAAATTCAAGAAAAGCATATGCTTACAGTGATATCTATTTCAGTTGGAAACTCAGTACTCCATCCTCCAATTCAGATCTTTTGGGGTTTCCTACCCTGTTGATTCTAAATCCAATCTGTGTTGACGGTGTCTCTTCATTATTTGATCACCTAAACACTTCCCATCTATTCATCACACTCCCAAACAAGCCCAAAATTATGTTCATGACCACAACAACAACCCATTTCTGATGATGATCTGATCTTTCAGGGAGATTTTTCTAGATTTTTTTTTTTTTCGTTTCTTTAACGCCGCCGGCCTCACTTATCTCTCTCCACTTTTCACTCTCTCTCTCTAGGGTTTTTTCTTCCTTTATATAGGACATCACGAATTTGTAATTTACCAAATTGTCTCATTTAGGTTTTAGGCTTTTAGCATGGCCCTGCAGTACACAGTAACTACCCCAACCCAACATGGCTAATGACTTTTGAGTGATAAATGAATTTGTTGAGGATCGAAAATGCCATGCCATTGTTCTACCATTTTTGAAAACAGAGGGATGGATGGACTGCAACGTCTCAGGGTCACGCAAAAAAGAGTTTAAATGGAGAATGAAAATTATTGTACAATATTAATGTTGGAATATTGACAACAATAATAAAAAAAAATTGAATAAGCACAAGTGTTACTTAGCTTGATTTGCAGCAACTTGGTGGATGCATCACGTCGAGTAGCTTGCGGAGCAAAAATTGACAGAGGCACGTATATAATACGCTGTCCTAAAGACAATATCGCCTGCTACTCCTCTAAACAGAGAGATGCTATAGCTTCATTGGCGAGTTGCCTCCAGGGATACAACTATCGTTAGCATTCCTTCTTGTAGCATACAAGAGAACGCCCTAAGAACTTGGCAAAGAAAATGACTCAAAGTGAAACCACCTTGTTCCACACAGAAACATAGAAGAAAAAAAATGAAGAACAGAACTTGTTTTCTCTTTTACTCTCCTACTCTCTTTTTCACTAAAGATAGAGCAATTAATATTGAGTTGTTTCTCACTGAAAAAACAGGAAAACCAAAGCAAATAAAAGGAGGAAAACAAGATGAAGACTTTTTCTTTTGTTTTTCACTTTCTCTTACTGAAAACATAAGAGTTCTTCTCTTTTTTCATTCTACTCTCTTTTATAAGTGTTCAAAACGTTAGAAACAAGAGGAGAGAAACCCATGTGTATGACACAAAAATTCGATAAGATTCTCACATTTACCGGGTTATGTCTAGTGAAAATAGTGCATGCTTTTGCTTTAATCGAAAACACTTTTCGAAGCGACTTTTGCTTTAATCGAGAAAACATCTTTTGTTTTTAACCAGCTGACTTTGCTTTTATCCAAAAAAACTTTTGTTTTTATCAATTCAAAAGAAAAACAAATTCGTTTTTTCTAACAATCCCCACATGAATGATAAAACATATCGATAAAATGCGAGAAAACGAAGGCATCAAAATTAGGCTAAGGTGTCCTAAAGATTGAACCTTAACTTAGTGAGAGGTTACCTAAATGCTTGTTGTAACGGTGAACACAATGTCTTGAACCGCCAACAGTGAATGCAATTCGAAATAACAACCACACTTGATGTCTCCACCGAAAAAATTTGCCAAGCTCTTGCGGTTGTGCCCGTTTGGCCGTAGGCTAAATCCGGTTTTAATGAATGTCTCTAGAGAATCACTCAAATTCTCATAGGAGACGGCCCCACTTCCAACATCCACGTAGGTGAGTCCATCAAGAGTGTCTGCCACACCCCGCCTTAAACAAAGCCATGGAACCCATTAAGATCTCAATAGATCATCCTATCTCATGCGAGTAGCACTATCACAAATTACACCATAGGGAGGGACAAAGATAGCGCGTCTCTCGATATCACCATAAATTAGTTGTCTCATTGAACCTTGATCTTGGAGCTCCATTCACAAGGTTGAGTATCCTTCATGGTGATTTATTCTATGAGCTTAAGTCCCATCCCCCTCGATGTGGATCTAACTACCTCTCTAAATAAACCTTTCGTCAAAAGGATCTCGCAATATTATCTTTGGACTTTACGAAGTCTATAGAGATAATACCAAAGAGAGAGTAGTTGTTTCACCCGTGCCTTCTTCGTATATGTCTAGAATTTCCGTTGTATACATTCGTTCTTTGCTAAAAATAGCGGCTTTGATATCACAAAGGATCGCGATCAATGGCACGTGCATAGGCTAGAATGGAATCCCTTCCAGGAAATCTCTTTGGCATTTATCTTCCTCATCTTGAACTTTTTTTTTTTAAGGTTATAAACTCTGACTCCATAGTGGAACGAGTTATACTTGTCTGTTTGGAAAACTTTCACGACACGTACGCATCTTCAAGCATGAAGATGTAACCACTTTTGATTTTGACTCCTTTAAGTCATGTATCCAGTTGGCATCACACACCCTTTCAAAGACAAAGATGATTCTTCCAAAATTAAATAAAAGTTTGAAGTGCCTCTCAAGTAGCGCAAAATTCGGTTGAGAGAATTCTAGTGATCCCGCCCGGGGTTGCAAGAGTACCTGCTCAAACTATTTACAAGATAAGCAATACCAGTCTTATATAATTAATCAATTACATAAGACTACTAATTACACAAAAATACTCAAAAATTGATAATACACCGTCACCCTTGTTCTTTATCGGGTTAAAAGTGGGATCACAAGGAGTAGAAGCGAGGTTTAGCCTCACCGTGATTAAATTTCTTTAGTACGGTTTCAACAAAATGAAATTGACTAAGACTATGTTCATCGACGTCTCTCTGATTTTTATCCCTAAGATTACATCATAGGGTCCAAGTCTTTCATGTCAAAATTCGATTTAGCATGCTTTTAGTGGTATTAATAAAATCAATGTTACTGCCTCATATGAGCATGTCATCAACATGAAGGCATACAGTAACAAAAGCATCATCCTCAGATATAATGTGAACACATTTATCAGATTTATTAATCTTAAACCACTAGATATCATTACATGATCAAATTTTCATGCCCCTATTCAGTGATTATTTCAAACCATTCGAAAATTTAATCAATTCTCATACTTTGTTCTCACAACAAAAAACTTTTACTTGGTACATATAAATTTCTACATTTAATTCACCATTTAAAATTGCAGTCTTAACATCCATCTGATGTATATATTCAAATCATGAATAAAAGCAATAATAATCATCATCCTAACAGAAGTGATTCTAGTGACATGTGAATAAGTGTCAAAGAAATTTATTCCTTAATTTTTGGTTATAACCCATAACCATACTAGGTATTTCTCTACAGTCCCATCTACCAAGGTCTCCTTTTGAAGACTATTCGGAAGAATATATAACTTCCCCGTGGGTTCAAAGATCCAGACTCTACCATAAAGGTCACATAGACGAGGCTAAAACTTGTCTAAGTTCTAGCTCTCTTACTTCTACTATGTACAGTCTCAACATCTTGAGACGGGGTTGACTAATCGAAGGAACATATGCGAGACTGTCATGGATCCTTCTTCGAGGTCCAATTGTATTATCAAAAAACAAAGCGTCTCTAGATTGCACTACTGTGTTCATACCAATGTTATCAATGTCAAATATTATGACCATTAACCTATATCCACTAGCATGCTTAGGATAGGTTAGGAATACAAAATCCATAATCTTAAGTCAAATTTTGATTTGCTTGGGAGGCGAAATAGGCAATACATCCCCACATTTTAGGTATACAGGTCAAGAACACAAAAAAAAAATAGGTCGTGCACTTTGTAAAATCTTCTTGAGAGATCAAAATAATATTTTTTTAACATTTTACAAAATCAATGAAAGAACAAAAGTTAAAGTTATATTGAATTGTAGAGTTTTGGGTTTATCTCTTAACTCAAGAAGAGTTTTGTTTAATTCTTTTTACAATAACTAGTATACATATTTAATGTTCACCCCACCAAGTTTTATGATTTTTGGAGTTGTAAAAGTATTTTTTACATATTTTACAAAACTGTAACATGTTTCTGAAATTTCTGACGGGCAGAAAAAACTCTGCTGAAAAATTAATTTTTCTGGGATATCTATGAGTTTTTGGAAATGTTGATCTAAATAAGATATTTAGTTCTAGATCTTATCTTTAAACCCCCTTTTGATTTATCTAATTTGGATATGCGGTTTGAGAGATAAGATATTTGGAAAATTGTTGTGCATATCTGTCCAGAAAATGTGAAATGTGTGTAATCTCTTGATTATGTCTAGCAACATTTGATTAGTGATGTGCTATCACTTCGAGCATATCATGGGACCTGTATTAGTGATTAATTAGAGGATATTTATTTGAAATTTAATTCTCGTGATAACTTAAGCATGTAGCTAGCAATCGATTCCCATGACATGAGCAATAATCTTTTGTAGAGGTAAATTTGTATTACTTATGTCAAGGAATAATATGATTTTGATAAGTTGTATATCAACTTCGTTTATGTTCAAAATCACTTGGATCATATATGCTTTGTGTAACATCAATTTGCATAAATCACATGTTTGGTTAATAATTGTGATGCAATAAGAAAATTATGTGTTTAAATCAATTTGCGAATATACAAAGCATTTGGTTTTAATTACCAATATTTTGTGACCTACTCATGATTGCTTGAATCTAATGTTGAGGTACAATAATTTGATCCAACAAGTAAGTTGGTTAATGCTGGGAATGCTAGAATGCGTGCTCCAGAAGAAACATGTGAGTCTTCTACCAAAAGTACTAAGGTATGAAAGCAATTCTTTGAGAAACTCAACTATCAAAAACAGTTGAAGGAAAAAATAGGTAAAAAGATTTCAGGTATGGACATCATCATTCTCCACATGTGCATTATGTTTTAAATATAATTTATTTTTATTATTGTTGTCAATATTCCAACAATCTAAAGACATTATCGCCTGCTACTCCTCTAAACAGAGAGATGCTATAGCTTCATTGGCGAGTTGCCTCCAGGATACAACTATCGTTAGCATTCCTTCTTGTAGCATACAAGAGAACGCCCTAAGAACTTGGCAAAGAAAATGACTCAAGAAACCACCTTGTTCCACACGAAAACATACAAGAACAAAAAAAATGAAGAAACGTAACTTGTTTTCTCTTTTACTCTCCTACTCTCTTTTCACTAAAGATAGAGCAATTAATATTGAGTTGTTTCTCACTGAAAAAACAGAAAACCAAAGCAAATAAAAGGAGGAAAACAAGATGAAGACTTTTTCTTTGTTTTTCACTTTCTCTACTGAAAACATAAGAGTTCTTCTCTTTTTTTCATTCTACTCTCTCTTTTATAAGTGTTCAAAACGTTAGAAACAAGAGGAGAGAAACCCATGTGTATGACACAAAAATTCTGATAAGATTCTCACATTTACTGGTTATGTCTAGTGAAAATAGTGCATGCTTTTGCTTTAATCAGAAAACAGCTTTTCAGAAAACATCTTTTGTTTTTAACCAGAAAACATCTTTTGTTTTTAACCAGGCAGCTTTTGCTTTTATCCAAAAAAAAACTTTTGTTTTTATCAATTCAAAAGAAAAAACAAATTCGTTTTTTCTAACAATTAACACCCATCAATGGACTCTTGATTCTCTCTGCAGTGGAAGACTTGAAATGGAGAATGAAAATTATACCGGACATCTCTAATCAAGGTAACACTCAACCCAACACCACAAGTTGACTGGTAAAAACAAGGAAACGTATATGCTTCAACGTGAAAATGCTGCTGCAGATCACTTCAAGTTATATACAAGTGTAATAGACACAGAGAATGCATTAGTATTCTTTCTTCTTGATGCACCAGGGTCTCCTATGCTGCAAGAGTGCAGGGGTCTCCTACGCTGCAAAGCCCATAAAAACCAAAGTAAGAGGTGCTGAATGCTGAAGCAATGGCAGTAGGAGAAGCTATGCTTTGGATGATCGACCAAAAGCTGGTGTAATGTTACAGTTTAGGCCACAAAAAAAACCTTTTGCAAGTACTATATATATGGGAAAAATTACAACACAAGGATCAGCATAGTGTAGACACTTACCGTTTGTCAAACTCTCATTCTCTTTCATGTCTTCAATTTTCCTCTGATTTCAACGCCGGCTGTTTCTTGATCTTCTGCTTCTTTTTACTCTATTAATTGAATACATATAGTATCAATCAAGTCAGACACAAGTTTGACAACTTCATTATACCGAAACCTACATGTCAGTTAACTTCTTCCAAAGTACAAAACCAGAAAAATCTAGGAAATAAAACACCAAACATTTATAACTGGAAGATGTATATTAAAGGACAAGCTCAAGGATAAACCCTTGTAGGGCTGGTACTTTCTGATAAGCACACAACTTATCAAAGATACTATTAAGATGTAACTTAGGGATCCGCTTACAGTAAAACATTGTCGTCTTCTCAACTTAACATAATTTATGTAAATGATACTTTGACTGAGCATGCAAGAGTCTTAATACTGTGTCTGTTGTGTGATTCTAATCCCAAGAAGTTAAGTCTTAAACAGAGAATGTCAATTACACTATGTTCAGCGTTCAAACATCAATAGACGATTGAATATATAAAACTGTAAACTGTAATCATCACTGAACGAACTAGGACAAAAAATGTTAGTAGGAGTATGTGATAACAAACCAAAAGTGATGTTCATGGAAGTCGTCTCTAGCCTAAAAACTGATGGATCAAAAGCAAGTCCTTCACCCGTTAACCTAGCCGAAAGAAGTACCTTAGTTCCTTTCTTGATGTCACAACCTCGAAGGTCGGTATCCTTCCCAAGATTATGTCTCTAGGGCATTCTTTATCCATTGGGATACCAGCAAATAAGGTATTTCGCAATGTCCATCCTCATGACAATGGATGGATTTAATGATGAAGCTTCCCAACTCGGCAATTTCATGCTCCAAATACCTGTACATAATAAGCTGGATAGTGGATAAGACTATTTGATTGACAGCCCTTGGATACACTGTGCATTACCTGGTTTAGAAATAAGTGAATAATATGGGCAGAACAAAGAAGTACACGAAGCTATTTTGCAATACTCATCATAGAAGCTTAAATTTCAGTCTGAAAATTGTCCATGAGGAGCTGCCGGGCATGTTTGTATCTCATTCATTGTTAGGAACTTCTGATAATGGACCATGAGGAGACAATTTTTTGTATGTCTTTTTTCGATACAAGAACATTAACATACTGACGTGAAACACTAAAAGGGTACTAGTACTCCAAACTCAAATGGGCATAATATAGATGCTTTGTATCCGGAATACTACTTAAATGGGCAAACTACTTGCATTGAAACCCTCCTACACCAGAAACATTCTCAGTTCAGTTAACTTCTTCCACAACACAAAACCAAAAAATCTAGGAACTAAAGCACCAATCAACATTTTATAACCGAAATATAGAGAAATCAACACAGTTCACATTTACATAGATCCAAAAAGATTAAACATATTACAGTCAAGTAAAAGAAATTACCTCTTACTAGCATTCTCAGGGTCGCACCAGGCACTTGCCGGAAATCGAACAGCTGTTAAACTAGCATAAATGTTATCCAGATTACTTTGTCTGGGTCAGCAGGGTTTCATACTACATTGCGGCCATCGGCAGGAAAGTATAAGCCACATCTGTTGATATAGATCCATGTAGTCCCATGATGATCAGCAGAATTGAAAGCCGGGAGAAATGTTATCAGAGGTAACACATGAGACTATCTGTAAACAGCAGCAGGGATATCAATGAAAATCCATCAAATGATGAGAATATTAAAACAAACTAACTTAAGTTTTTGAGAGGATAGATCATTATGCTATATGATTCAATCAACAAAACAAAAATTTCTTAGAATCCATTGTTGTTTTGATTGCGGCGGCAGCTGAGAAGATCTGAATCTGAATCTGTTTGTTATGTTTTAGGTTTAGGGGTTTTTATAGTTTCCATGGATGGATAGGATCAAATAGACCTAATTCCACGGCTATGATTGATTCAAATCTGTTTTGGGCCGGTTTTATTGGTAAAACCATGATCTATGGGGTTTTCCCACATTTGTGGTTGTGTGTAATGGTGATACTTTTTCTTTTCCATCACTTAAAAAATCTAGTACAAGACTATGACTTTGACCTGGGGAAGGGACTGTGACAGTAACTGTGAGTCTCAGTTAATTACCCTTGAGGCAGAGTTTAAAGGTTCAAGTAAATTTCTCATAAAAAAAAAAAAAAAAAAAAAAAAAAAAAAAAAAAGCGAGCATACATTTTTCTTATTGAATTCTATATATAGACAAGGCTGCACGAGGTTCTTGCAGATTTAATATTAACACTCTCAACGGACTTGATAAAAGAAGTTAAACAGAGAATGTGAATTAAGAAAAGCATGTTAATTAACTACTTCGAAGATATATTGAACATACTTACTCGACTGTCCTACACTTGTGTAAATGTCACAAAAGTGAAAGGGTGAGAGGAAAAGTAAAGGGATAATGGTGTAAATGTTACCAAAGTGGAAGGGTAAGAGGCAAAGTAAAGGGACAACGGCAGAAGCCATAACCCGCATAGGATTACTGTAATTTCTAAATCTAACGGCAAAGATGGCCAATGTCTTCTAGTCTGGTACTATAATGGAAGCCAACTGGAACATCTGTAGATTGTGGGGATTGTTTCTATGTTACTAGCTAGTTCTATTTTTGTTATAACTTCAACCTTAAGACAAAGTAAAGCAAAGAACTGATTTATGAATCTATTTATTTCAAAATAGTAAGAGCCCCATTCAGAGGAGGTTACCTAGATTTTGCAGAGGAGGTTACCTAGATTTTGATGATGAGAAATGTCTGTTAAAAGTGGGAGCTTAAAATATACTCCCTCCGTCCCACTAATAAGTGACCTAGTTACTTTTAGATTTTGTCCCACCATTAAGTGATCTATATCACTAAACAAGGAGATATTTCTAAAATTATCATTTTAATTGATTATAAGAAATATAAGAAATATGCATAATTTGATAGTCATGTTTATATTCGTTACGTAGGTGTTTTAAAGTGCTTTTCAATGGTACGAAGTTTGCGAACATCCGTGGTGTAGTTTGAGAGATAAATCACTTCAAAATTTCAGTATTTAAGGGTATAATTGTAAAAAGTGCTTAAACATACTTTCCCCCTTGCGTGCCTTAAAAATTGTGCAAACTTGAACTAGGTCACTTAATAGTGGGACGGAGGGAGTATATGCCATTTTTAATTTGGTAACATATGATTCAGGAATCGTGGGAACCAACAAGGACGCGCATGATTGTTGTTCCCATACGCATGGTATCTGAGGATGTTTAATTGAAATACAGTTTGTAGAGTTTTTGCTGGTGAGTGCAACAGGCCATAGCCTTAGAAAGTTTGATTTTCATCCGCGTGCCCATATCATCGAGTAGCTCAAACGAAGTTTCCTTCTCAAATCACTAGCAAAACCAGCCAAAAAATAGAGCTAGTAACAGGGATAACTATAGATAGTGGATTTACTAAAGACGAATCAAATGTTTAACAATAAATATAGATTGTTAATGTCTAGATTTATCAACACATAGATTGATGAATTAAAATCCTATTATACGATCTGAATCTTAATACATATATGTTCTAAAGGATAATGTGCAACAAAGCCAGCAATAAGCACACCGCGGCAAAACAAACAAACAGCAAAGCGCAACAGAACGAGCAACAAACACAGCACACTATCAGCGCAACAAAATAAGCAAATGCCACCACTGCAATTATGCATTTCTCAAGGAAACTCATATGATAAACTGGCCATGATTGTACCAGAACAGAATATTCTTCATGATCACTAACATTCCCATCAATTCTTTCCTTGTACATACTGAAATGCCCTGTTGAATCCAGTGTTGCTCTGTACATATGAATACCCTCCTCCACAGTACTTTCTTCTTCTTCTTCTTGATTCTTGTTTCGGTAAAGATATTTAAGGACTACACCATCAGAACCAACAAGATAAAGCTGACCAGCAGTGTTTAAAATTAGGATTACTGGTCTCCTCAGTGAACCCTCAAGCCCATCTGATATTACACTCCCTGAAGTTTTTGTATATATTGTCACTGCACCATTGATCTCGTGAATTGATAACCTGCTTCCACCAGAGATTAGATCAACTCCAGGTCTTAAACTTTGACCGCCGAGAATGGTATCTGTAGGGTGATCAAAACTTTGCCAAAGAATTTGAGATAAATTACCATATAACACAAAGTTTCCGTTATCTAGCATCCTTGCGTATGAAATTGGGTTTTTTATGGTGGGTATTAATGGTTCCTCTTTTCTGTCTGGCATCGATCGCAGCACCAATTTTCCTTTGTCGGTGAAGAGAAGTAAAGATGGTTTATCATAGTAACGATTAGTTGTCCAAACCAGGGTTGCAGATGGATATTTCGCAAAGTAGATACCAATTCCAAACTGATCAGGACAATCTGGTGAAGAATCTGGACATGCGAATCTGTAGAAACCAAAAGCAATTTTGCCGGATGGAGAAAGCCAACAAGTAAGATTCGAAAATGTAGAAATGGATGAACCTCTTTTGATGTTGTTTGTGACGGAAGAAGCATCATTAAGAGAAGGAGAAAGAGATGAACCTCTTGTTCCGTTGATGGCCGATGAAGTATCATTCACAGAAAGAAATGAAGTATGATTATTCAGAGAAGTAGATAGAGATGAATTACCTTTTGTTGTGTTGCTGATGGAAGAAGTAGTATGATTCAAAGATGAGGATTAAACACCTAGTAACGGAAGTAGAAGAAGTAACAAGGAGATCATGGAGATAATCATCACCGGTGGAAAATTCATGTTTCTGATGAAAGAAAAACCAGAGAGTTAGAAGAATTCTTGGAGTGGGTTCAATCTGCATTTTCATGAATAAACAAATTTTTGAAGAATCCATTGTTGGCTGCAGCTGGAAACAAAAATCTGAATGATCTGATGTTATGTTTTAGGTTTCGGGTTTTTTATACTATGGATGGATGGGCAGGATCAAGAGGACATAAGTCCACATCTATGATTGATTCAAATCAGTTCACGCCGAATCGCGACCTAGTTGTAAGAGCAACTCCAAGGGTCCGCCTACACTCCAAATTTGATAAATTTTTTGTCGACATGGAATCACGAATTTGATAATTTGCTAGGCCGAACACGACCTACTTGTAAGAGCAACTCAAATGGAAAAACTGAGTTTTGGGCGCTCGTAAAAAATAAATGGACAAATTAAACTATTGGAACTCATTTTTATATAAACAAATATTCTCTTAAACAAAATGGGACCCGTTTCTATATAAAAAATTACTTTTATAATATCAAGTCAGACCCTTTTACAATTTTTTTTTGCAAATATATATAAAAGAATAATTTAACTAACTTTTCCATTTTATTTATTTATTATTATTAGGTTATCGTCTCCGATTGAGACGACCGACTCAACTTGAGATGGGCATCATCTCACGTTGAAACGAGGCTTGGTTCATATTGGGCCGATCATCTCAATATAACTCGATCGTTTCAGATTCAGTTGACCGAGTCAATCTGAGACAAACACCTTATATTTGAGGGTGTTTATCCCTTCTAATGATTTTCCAACCCACTCACTACACCGAAACACCTGATTAGGACGGATGTACGCGTTGCAGTGAATATAAGCAACGCCAATATCCGTTGTTAATATGGCGTAGCAAATTATTGTGCAACGCTAAAAAAACGTTGCTCATATTCATTACAGTAGCGTTAATAAACGTTGCCCATCTGGTTCATCAAGGTTATTTTCTGTAATTGGAGCAACGAATATAAAATTTGAGAACGGATTTTTTATTTATTTAGGCAACGCATTCCACTTATTTGAGCAACGTTTCTTGAATTTAAAAAACGGTTTAGTGGGCCCTACCCAATATGCTGCCAACATATATTTTGTTTAGAAACTTTTATATCCGTTTCTCAAGAAAGCAAATCGAGCAACGGAGGTTTTTCCTACGTTTATATCCGTTGCAAATATTTTTCCCGGCAAAAAATAAATAAATTCTGGCTACTATTCCGGCATATTTCTACACTTGAATGTGAATTTGGCACCTCATGTACTATTGCAGATCAACTGGAAGACCTAATTTTTCATATAAAATCTCCTAAACACATTATTCACCATCACAAACATATGGTTGATCATTACAATCTGTATCACTTGTAACAGATGAACTATATATAAAAAACCTTACAATTGTTTGGTTGATTCAAAGATTAGATATGAATTTTAGCCAATAACGCACGTTTCTGAATTTGAAAACATGAATGTTAGTTGATAAGAATACTCCTTCAGTTGTTTACAATTATCTTGTATAATTAGAAGACCTCTTTGATTCCAGCACTACCAATGGTGGAAGAGCATTAAAATCGATCATGCAGAGTACAAAACGTAATTATAATCAAATGAAGTAGATGTAACTGATAACCCAATTGTGTAATTCTGCATACACTAGATTGGTGGCTCAGCATGAACGCACTTAGAGCATTTGATGTAACAAGATGCGGCGGAGTCATTAAGGTTAAAGATTTATGATAATACATAGACATGTATAATTATTTACCCGTCATATTATTCCGCCAAAGAACTCCCATCCTACTGAATACGAAAACAATGACCCAACCAACTACTAGGCCTGTAAATAAGAGCATCTGAAGAAAGATCAGACTAGGAGCAAACATAATTGATTTGTTCAGCCAATATTGATATTGGTATGAAACTGTTTATTTAGTCAAGTCTCGGATTAAAATATATAGAATTGTGTACTTGAGTATCGGATTACACCACATTCTACCAATTGAAGGCGAAGATCAACATGAGCTTTGGAAAACTTATTCAACAAAAGGTAAGTGACGACTGAACCACTTATTTCTCAAGTTTTCACCTTTTTATCTATGAGACATTGTCGCATGACTAAATCAGACAATACACGCATAACAGAAATTTCGAGTCAAGTTTATCTTGAATATTGTTCTCGAAAGATACTAAGCTTAAGAACATTTGTTCATATTTGATGGATTTGGTTAGAAGCAATTTATTATTTATGACCTAATTATGATTCAATATTTAATCATTTGAAAATATCCTGGAACAGTGATATGTGTCATGTGTTATTTGGGAATGTTTCATATTGATATTAGATAGATATAGAACTAATGTAAATCTGGATACGGGATAGTATGCGTACCAGTTCACATATTAGGAGAATAATTATAAGTCCAGATCCGCAGTACATGTACCATGTACACGTACCAGCATAGGTATAATTCGACATGAATTTTTTGGTATGCATACCCAATATCCATATCATGAAAAGTCACTGGACTCGTGAACGGAAGGTACGTATACCTAGTATGCAAATCAAAAAAGATCTGTTGGTTTCATAATCGTTAAGGTACGCATATATACCCAGTATGCAATCCATAAAAGATCTATTAATTCCTGAACTCATTTTTTTCTTAAGGGTATACATATTCGGTACACATATCATGGCAAAAATATTCACGAATAGTTACAATACACGTACTTACCCTGTCGAATATTTTCGGATGCATCAACTATTTCAATGAGGTAATATGCATTTGAATAACTCGCTAAAAACACTGTTTAGACATGATTGATCACATTTGTGACTCAAGATTAAAGTATTCAAATTTTATATGAAAATGGTTAAGCTTATCGTTTAATTGGCTAGTTCCGGATAACCTTTCATGAACAAATCATTGTACATGGTTCTGTTATGGTTAATCCTAACCAGAGTGTATAATCTGTTATGTTAATCTCAAGTCAAGTTTTTCATTTAAATGGATTCAAAAGCTACCTTATCTTAAATCCAAAGCAACCTTGATCTTGAAAGTCTAAATAAGGAGAACCTCAATTTGCTTACATGTAGATGCTTATAACATTGCAGTGGAATGGAGGATTTTTCCTTCTGCTTTGGGTGTTCGTTGAAGTTTTTTGTTGGAGAATAGAGATGATTTGAACTTTCTAAGAGTGCATCAGTTGCGTATTTTAGTACAATATGCTTGCATAAGTCTCACAAGTAGACAGTAATTGGGAAATTTGATAAATCTAGTAATGGAGTACCCTCGTTCAATTTCAAGCAATCGATATAATGCCAATGTTGTTGGGTTTTGGATGCCACTTAAAAGAGTGTTGTTATGTTCCATCCTGATAGATCCTTTAGGCTGAAAAACGTCCTAGTCTTATGAGCCATGTTTTGTCTGAGCTTCTGGTTATGAGGCTGTTTTCAAAGTACACAAGTGAAATTTCAATTTCGTATTTCTATATGTCATAGTATATGATAAAAAATCATATGTAATTCTCAAAAGATTCAGGTGATTTTTGTTCATCAGTATCCGGTATCGTAGTTTTAGCAATAAAACAACCCAACTTATCGGAAATAGGATTCTCTATTCTCGAGTGACTTAAAATATGCACTTGGCACACATTACAAACAAATCTCTTTGATAACATTAAATCTGTCATTCTGTTTTAAAATTTCTCCGCGAAGTAAGGATTTTCAATTTTACCCAGTTTTTTCACAGGAGATCATTTAATGTCGCGCAATTGATAATGTTATCTTGATATTTTAACCCTAGTTTTTACACTTCCTTACGTAACAGAGCTGTAATTAAATTCTTACCCTACTATTTAAATTTTGGACGTCTTGAGTCGAATCCCCACTCATATCCTAACTCGAATCCTAAGCCCAAAGCCTCTTGGCAGAAAACCCCTAAGCTTTAACAAAACCCTAAATCAACCAAAGTGAACTCATTTCACAAAATTGCCGTTGCATACGCGGAAAGGATAACGGTGTACACCTAGGCATCCAAAGACGAGGAAGACTGGATCAATGGACGAAATATTAATTTGAAGTGCTAGTTAATTCCAATAAGAATCAACAAATCATTAAATAAAAAAATTGAACCTAGAAAATAAACAAATGAAGGAATAAGGCAACATGTTCTAAACAGAAGTAAGTTTGATCTTGTGACATTGTAGAGATATGGGCATACTTGTCGGAGAATGCACTATTTGTTTGTAACCACCTTACCCACCACACACTTTGCCGACCAAATGCTAGATAAAATTGGAATTAACAGTATTCCTTTTTTTTTTTCAGAAAAATGCATTAGTTTGGGAGCTGCAAAGTGCTGCGCGCACAAATGCATGTACTTATTTATACATGGTTTAGCATAATGGTTATATATCATGGCTCATGGTAAAACAATCCTCTGACTATTGTCATCCACCAAACAGCTAGCTTTTGAATGTACTGTCTACCTTGTCATACATGATTATAAAGCCTTTGGATGCACTACCTTAATTATTGGATCATAGAAGCATATTTCTTCTCATGGTACCACTATCAGTCTGGCAAAACAAAATCTTGGTCACAGGCTTAGATCCGCGGGTTTATGTGACATGGGATTAGTTGATGTTTCATATCTGAGTTTAAAGACAGTGGGCAGTTGAGATTAAATATTAATCATTAATGTTAAAGTCAACACCTAAATACATAAATCGATGGAAAAAGAAATATAAAAAACACCCGAAAACAATTAAACACAAAAAGAATACACAAAATTGGTTAAAATGACCAAAATCAAAATTTCCTGGTTGAAAAGGACAATTGATTTAGATATCTTTTTGTTTAAATGGACAAAAATTTAAAAATAGGCGGGATGTAAACCAGTTTCATCCTGTCCATTTTCAAATATTTTTCTTATTTTTATTTTACACGGGATGCATCCAGCCATCCTTGCTATTTTTTAAGTTTAAGCCAGGATAAATCCAGTTTCATCCTTGCTATTTTTTTTTGTCTATTTCACCCATAAAATTTTTTACTCGTCCATTTGAACCGTGTTTTAAATTTTTTTGGCCAAATGACCCATTTTCCGAAAAGAATAATGGTGCTGCGCTGAATAATTCGATAGGCATTTGAGTTGTAACAAACTTTTTTTTTTTTTTCTTTTACAGTCCACCAATAATCTTTTTCAACTTGACGAAACATAAATCAAGGTGCATAAACTGAATATATGTTTACCAATAAATATGATCTTGATTTTTATGTTTCAACAGACTTCGATTAGTGCTGATTTCAGATGGAAACTCCGTACTCGATTCTCCAATCTCCAGAGGTATTCATACCTTGTTGATTCTAGATCTAATACCCTATATTCATCGCCTCATCATCTCTCCGAGCACTTCAACAACAAGACATTTATCAGGCTGCCGTTTTCGGATCATATTCTGGATTATATTAGAGGAGAAAGCAATACAATTGAAATCAGAAAATTCATCACAAGTGAGAGTTTAGGTAACATTCAAAAGCAGAAAAAATAACAACTAATCTGCAGATAGAAAACATACATCAACTTCGAGGCGGACGGAAGGGGTATCAAAATAAATTAAAACCATGAGAGGAAAAATTATAGTGCAAATCAAATGAAATTTGTGGTGGTGTTGGTGATCTCCATCCAAGGTATATGTAAGGCTTCCCCATAGAAACCCAAAATTGCATTCACAACAACAACAACCCATTTTCTTATCAGATCTTTGAGATTTTTGATTTTTTTTTTTTCTTTCCACCGGCTTCACTCCTCACTCTTTCTGAAACACAAAAATGAAATCCTAGGTCTTCTTTTTTAGTTTATAGGACCAACACAAAGTTGTCATTTACCAAAATGTCCTTTTAATTAACTCTAACCTGGGCCTGTTCCTTCAAGTACACAACCCAACATGGCTAATTATTTTCGAGTTTTAAAGATGAATGCGAAAAGACCAGGGAAATGGAGGATGGAAAACGCCACAATACATGAGTTTGTTCAATAATTATAAAAGAGAAAGAGGCCATAGAGAGTCTTGATGGCTCCAGGATAGGTTTTTCCTCTTAATTGAGGAAGGTATGGATGGGCTGCAATGTGTCACACAAAAACTAGGTTGTCGCAGGCGGCCAAGCGCAGAAACCGCCATAAGTTGCACAGGATTTAGTCCTTCTTGATGTCTCCTCTTGCACCTCTATACTATGTTCGTATGGATGCGCGATGGTGTAGGCATGACATTAGAATTTTTTAAATCTGAATACTGAAGTTTTTCCACTCTCTTAAAAGAGAAAGCCGTTAATATAATACTTCTTGATTACTGCGAGGTTGTGGAAGATTAACAATAATTCTCTTATCCCTGTTTCATCCATAATTCTCCTAGAACATTAACAATAATTATTACTTATTATTAATACAAAATATCAATGAAAAAATATACAACATGCATGATTCATTATGATTATCACCGTTATAGAATGTGGGAGTGGCTTCAAAATGTATATACATTACATATCTAATTGGATTTGTTTGTTGTAAACACAAAACAAATAGTTGGAAGGTTTGTTAGATACTTTTCCATATGACCCAAAGAACTCATGTTTTTCCATATGACCCAAAGAACTCATGTTCGAACCTCACTATCCACTTTTTACTAGAAAATCCATAAACCTGGGCCTGGCCTGGCCCGTTATTTATACATACCGGACCAGGCCCGGGCTGGCCTGGCCTGGCCTTTTTTTCAACTCTTGAGTCGAGTTAGGGCATCCTTATCATTCTTACTTTTCTTTCTCCCCTCTCCCTCTCCGCCGCCTCAAAACAAAAACCACAGCAGATCCATCGATCTTGGCGTTTGATGTCGATGATCATCAACCAACAGCAACAAAAACATCGTAGCATAATGATATCTCCTCTCAAACGTAAAATCTTATTCTTCATTTCATTTTATTTTTATGTTGAATTGAAATCAATTGCTTACCAAAATAAATCATAATGATTTACTGAACTTTTATTAATTTCGCATCTCTCTTGTTTCTTCTGCAGTGCAAGGATCAGCCAGGTGGATCTCAATATCTTGGATTGTTATAGGTAAGCAACTTTTTACAAAGAGTGTGAAATTGATTTCCAAATTCATTGTCTGTGAAATATGTCAAAGGAAGATATGAATCCTGTGGTGTTTTTTTATCACAAACGAAGTCAGAACATATTTGTTCAATGAATGTGCAGGTGTGGTTGTGGTTTAGAATCCACTATTCAGGATAGCCATCTCAACCTATCTAAATTTACCACTTAATCCTCCATCTGAACTTGCCATTGAAATAAACCTTCACCAGCTGCTTCTAACTTTCCCGTTTAGCTTAATTCTGCCATTTGAAAGCGTTACGCTAACTTTCCCGTTTAGCTTAATTCTGCCATTTGCCATTGAAAGCTAACTTCCCCGTTTAGCTTAACTTTCCCGTTTAGCTTAAGGTCTAGTTCAAAGTTTAATTGTGTACTTGAGGTTAATGTTAGTGTAAGTTTAAGTAGTGATGAGTTGTCTTATGTAGTTAATGAAAGTTTCTTTTGGGGTCATGAAAGAAAATATTCTTCATTTTTCTCTCGTGACCAAGAGAAGCCAAGTAGAAAGAAATCAATGAAGGGCACATGTGAAATATCCAATGTAATTTGTAAAGGACGATCCACGGATGCTTCAAGTTTGACAACCTAAGGGCGAGAGCACATCTTATCTGGGTTAATATGTTCACTATTTAGCTAACACTTATCCTCCAGCTGAGAATGGGCATTCATCCCTGTGCGTCAAAATAATCCTTCACCGGCAGTTTCAAATTGTCCCCTTTGGCTCAATGATGGCAGTTCAAGACATAATGGTAAGAATATTATGTTAATAATAATTTTGTAATTCTAAAGGGGTGTAAACATTTTTTTGTGTGGTTTAGCAACAAAGTAGGATTTGTTTAATCTCATCCTTGACTAGCTTAAGTTAAGATGGGTTCTAATAATCCAGATTAAGGCCTGGTTTAATGTCTGATTGTGTACTTTAAGGTTAAGTTGTGATGAACTGTCCCATGTAGCTACTGAGTTGTCTCTATATCATATGATGAAAAAGGCTAAGAGACACATAAGTTGTTCTTAATTTTCCCTCATAAAATGTTGATTTTGGTCGTCATATTAGTCTTTTCATGCATATATTTATGAGCACCAACAGTAGCAACAAGAACACCGCATAAGTTGTTCTTAATTTTCATGCATAAGTTGTTCTTAATTTTCCCTCATAAAATGTTGCCTCTATTTCTTCTTTGTAATTCTACCAGTATAACATTGTTAGTATCTAATAATACTGTGTATGACGCTGTATATCTATTCAGTTCACTTGTAGGTATGTTAATACTATGAGTACTTCTGTTTTCAGCTAGAGATATAGTTTATATCATAGTTGTGGTTAAGTTATAATGACTTAGGAGCTGAAAATCTAACAAACGTTATGCAGTAATGATCACTGTTTTGGCAATCTAGGCCTGTGATTGGTATCAACATTTTCTTTAATCTTAACTGTAGTAATCATGTGAAAGTCTTCTTTGGAACTCATCAACATAGAAATGTGCTAGTTTTCTGAATGACTGAGAATTGTTTTGTAGGCTAACTTACTTGCATCAGGCTGATCAATAAAAAAAAAAAAAAAAAAAAAAAAAAAAAAAGTTGGGCCTTTTTAATAGATGTGAGTATGTTCTATTCAATGTGAATTCTCCCCTCTGAGTTTCTTATTGTTAGT
Organism: Papaver armeniacum; assembly: GCA_023531295.1. Classification (NCBI taxonomy): domain Eukaryota; kingdom Viridiplantae; phylum Streptophyta; class Magnoliopsida; order Ranunculales; family Papaveraceae; genus Papaver; species Papaver armeniacum. Next base: position 184,771 of record JAJJWW010003481.1, on the reverse strand, counting down.
CATATCGACGTGTTTTCAGCAGTATTTTGGTCGTCATATTAGTCTTTTCATGCATATATTTATGAGCACCAACAGTAGCAACAAGAACACCGCAGCATAATGATTTCTTCTCTCAGTGAATCATATGGATTGCAACAAGAAGATCGTTTATCTAGCTTTCAACTGCAGTGCAAGGATTATTTGGATATCCAAGTTTCTAGATTTCTATATGGTAATCCACTTTCCTCGAAGAATGGTGGCCATCTGGGTGCTTTATTTGGCTAATTTATTTAGCTGTCTAATGGAGGAGCAGGTGTGGTTGTGGTTTAGAATCCACAATTAAGGATGGTCGTCCAAGGTGTTTGAAGAACCATAGTGGTGAGTTTTCACATTTGTATGAATATCTAGTAACCAGATTAAACCTTTTTTGCATTTGGTAGATATAAGATGGGTATGTAAGATGCACATGACATGAGTCTTAACTTGAATCAAAATGAAGGCCTGATGCATAAATTGTTTTAATGTTTCTTGGAATGCTTTCTCAAAGCAAAGATGGATCAAGTGGAATTTGTAACATGTGATCCTATACTACACGTTTGCCAATGCTTTCATAAATATGGTTTTGTGTTGCTAACATTTGTTGATAAAGCTTTTGTCCTTGTTAATATTTAGTGACTGAGATCTGTTTCATACTAACAAAAGTACTCTTTTCAGGTGTCCAAGTTATATGGCAGGTGACCAAGAGAAGCCAAATAGGTCACCGGTGATAGATGGAAATGAAATTTGTCATTGCCCTCCGTGAAGTTCAGAAGCTTCAAGTTCACAATGTAAGGGAGAGAACACAGACAATCTGCGTCATTCACCAAGCTGCTTCTAATTTTCCTGTTTAGCTCAAATCTGGGACTTCAAGGTGTTTTGCCTTTTAGGATATGCACCAGTTGCTTCGAGTCAGATATCAAGAGGATTCCTGGGTATCTGATGTCCTTTGCTGTCGCCAGTGCAGTTGCATTGCTTTCGTTTCCTCCGTAAAATAGGCGGTGATTCCTAATGGAATTGATCCAGCTTTAAAGGAGGATACCTTGGTGGTCCTAAATGATGAAACCCGACCCTACAAATCCTAGGTTTCATTGACCCACATCACAGGTGGAAAATGCTAGCCTACAGAAGTTATGTAAGTTTTGTTGCTGTTGAGACGAGATTGATGAGCAGAAACTAAACCCCATTCACCAAAAAGTCAACCTGAAGAAACACATGATATTGCTTGATCTTTCGATTTTATTAAAGAACCGAATCCCCACGTTGATAAGAGATAAGCAATGGATGATTGAGATATTTGAGAGGAAAAGTCATAATGACAGTATAATGTGAAAATGCTTACCATACTTTTGGTGTCAAACTACTAAGATGCAAACACATTGATCAGAAAATCAATCCAATGCCAAAATATTCTAGTGAAAACAAGTAGGAAGATAATGTGAAACATAAAGCATGTATGTTCATCCTACTAACGGGATCCTGCTAGTGACTACGTTTACTTCAATAATCAATTTTGGGAAATAGAATGGAATCCTTGAAAAATTTATGTCTTCCCATAAGTATTAGTTCTATAAAAATAGAAATTAAACATGCAAATGAGATGGAGAATATAGGTCCTTAAAAATTCTCATTCAATATCACTATTAGGAATTTCAAAACATAAAATATACGAAAATGATTCAGCTAAACCAATCATAATGTACTTTACAGGAAAATCCTTACTTGAAATTAAAATATCATCTTATTGTTTTTCTATTTGAGAGCAAGCTGAACGTCAAATTGCACTGTATTCAACTCGTCAAATTGAATTCAAGAAAAGCATATGCTTACAGCGGTATATATTTCGGTTGGAAACTCAGTACTCCATTCTCGGATTCAGACCTTTTGGGGTTTCCTACCCTGTTGATTCCAGATCTAATTACCCTAAATCGATCCTGTGTTGCTTTGTGTTGATGGTGTCTGTTCATTATTTGATTACCTAAACACTTCAAATCAATTAATCAGACTGCCAATTCTACAACCCAGTGGAGATCTGCAAAATTCACCACAAGTGAAGTAGAGCTACTGAGAGAGCAGAGACCATCAAGCCCCAAGTAATAAATTAAAACCATGAGAGGAAAAATCATAGTGCGACGATCACATCTATCGTATGATGATCTCCACCAGGGTACATACAAGCCCAAAATTATATTGATGACGACAAAAACAACCCATTGCAGATGATGATCTGATCTCTAAGAGCAACTGCAGTGGGCGACTAAACTCATTTATTTGGTCTCTGAACCAGGCGTAGCGGGACGGACCATCGACCAAATCCCAGACTAAATCAACAGTGGGCGATTATATTTGGTCGGCGACCAAGACCAAACCCAAATTTTAGTCGAGCGTTGATATAGTGTTCGCCCCACACCAGGCGTTGATATAGTATTCGCCCCACACCAGGCGGACGTAAAGTCTACGCCCCACAGCAGGCGTAGTTTATACCCCGCCCCATATATATATATATATTTTTTTTTTTTTAATTTATTGTGGGGCGGTGTTTATACCTCCGCCCCACTCAAAAGTTTTGATAGTTTATATGGGGCGGGGGTATTGTTTTGTTGCTTTTTTTTTTTTTTTTTTTTTAAACTTTTTTGGAACCAGACGAACGTATACCCTCCGCCCCACATCAGGCGAACGTATACTTCACGCCCCACTGCAGTTGCTCTAAGAGAGATTTTTCTTGGATTTTTTTTTGTTTCTTCAATGCCGCCGGCCTCACTTATCTCTCTCCACATCCACTTTCTCACTTTTCTCTTTTTCTGAAACATATAATGCGAATTCTAGGGTTTTTTATTTTACAGACGACCCTAATTAAGTGTTAATTTACCAAATGGTCCTTCAAATTTTAGAACCCCACAAAGTAAGAAAAATTTGTTGATTGTGTATAAAATATATCTAAGGGGTGTAATCAAAGTGTAGTTCTAAAATCCCATTTGTCTATTTTTCCTACTATTTAGATTTAGATCTTAGCCGTCCGAGTACTCACTCATTCTTAGTTTTCTTTTTACTCCACTCCCCCTTTCCCTCTTTTCTTGAGTGTTTCCGTCATCTCACATCCGCCGCCGCTACCACTGTCCATCATGGTTTTTGATGTCGATATTTATGGAATAACAACAAAAAGATCCCAACATGACGATATCTCCTCTCAAATGTAAGATCTTACCCTTTCATTTTATTTAATTTTAAAATTAATAGTTTATCAGACTCAATTAATTTGCTTCTCTTGTTTCATGTGCAGTGCAAGGATCAGACTTGCTTTATCTCCAATTCACATGCCTCAAGGATCAGGCTTGTTGAAATGGACCAAGTGCCACTGGTGTGTAAGTTTAATCGAACAATGAGTTTTTTTTTTTTTTTTTTTTTTTATTTAAATCTAATTTAGGACTAGTAATTAATCTTGATTTTCATTTTTATAATGGACCGGAAGACAAGTTTGGTTTACTGTTGTATAACTTATTGGGCTTATAACACCTTTGTGAATAAATGGACAGCTGGGTTATTTTCTTGCTTTACCTTGTTGGTTGATTCATTAATCCTGTTGGTGTGGTGTAATTTTAGAACAAGTTACATGTTCGGTCCGTAAGTGCTGCTGGATACTGATTTTTACTTTTAATCATCATTAAATGTCTAGATATTTATCCAATTTGAACTAATCATTTGCATTAAATTTGGTGGCTTCAGTTTGTTAATTGTACATGTATTTCTCGGCTTATTCAATTTCATGTGGTGGTGCCGAAATACCATAGTTCAATATGTCATAGTTAGATCATAGTACAACATTTTTATTCTTTCCGATGGTTTGTTCAGGTTGATAGGAGCCTCAAACGTTTTTGGGCAATCAACCTTATTCGAGGCAAAGCTGCCTTTGTCAAGCTGGGGTTCGAAGGACAAACTTTCCGCCCTAGAGAAGAGGTAGATGTTAATCCTCACTGGCACCAAACCTTCATCTTCAACGGCAGTTACCTTAGACTTCAGGATCTCAAACTTCAGGCTTCATCCCTTTTAGAGCGCCGAAATAATCCTTCACGAGCTGCTTCTAACATTCCCTTTTATCTCCGTTCTGGCACTTCAAGACGTTATGGTAACAATATTGAACTTTTACTCTGCATTTTAATATAAGTTGTTATGCAGTAATGATATACTAATCTGTACTTATGATTGGTTCTTATGCAATAATGATACTTTGAGTAGGGTCAGGAGTGTAAACTATTCTGATTGCTGTCTTTTTATGGTTCACATTGGTCAGCAAATCAGTCAAATGCCTAGATATTCTGGTCAACAGAAGTATGAAGGAATTGCGAAGCATGAAGTATGTACAATCATCATACTAATCATGATCGTGCTAGTTATAATGCTCACTTCAGTAATCAATTTCGGGAAATATATGGAATCCCTGACAAACTTAAGGCCTTGTGATGGTTTATAAGTATCAAATCCACATAAGAAAAGAGAAGTTGAACATGCCCATGAGATGGAGAATATGGGTCCTTAAAGTTGTCGTTCAGTATTACTATATGCATTTCAAACGGAAAATGTTGAATTTCGTTGGTTGAACACATCTTCACAACTAGCCGAATAATCATCGGTAGCGATAATATGCACATTAGCAAAGTTATAATCTTTATGTTTAAAATCCGTAATAGCTTCTTCTTCTTTTCTTTTGATGCAACTGTAATAGCTTCTTTAGCACAACTGAAGGCACTCGTATACACTTCCAAACAAGAATCTAAACATTTCTTAAGGAGCGGTTCTTTTTTTCCATCTTCCAGAAGTTTATATACCATATATGGTAAAAGATTGGTTGCATTATCTCCACATAATTGCATTGATATTAAGCCAAGCCTAAAGAGATCCGGACTCTGAAGACTTACTTTTTGAGGGTTTGATCTAAAAGCTGACACAACGAGATTTCAGACTTGCTTAGATAGATGGGTTAGGTAATATAAAAAAATCTGAAATTTAGAGAAAACAAAAATAAATAACAAAATTATTTTGAAAAACAAAATGGTAGATCTCATTACAACTAAAAATATTTTTACATAATACGTTGGGTATTTTTTCTTGAATGTATTACTTCATTTAACTTCTTTCTTGCCGTGAGACAAGATTGATGAGCAGAAACTAAACCCCATTCACCAAATACCATCTCAAATTCGGAAGAGTCAAGAAAACCTGAAGAAACACATGATATTGCTCGATCTTTCAATTTGAGATATCTGGAAACAGATGATCTTCCTCAATTTTTCAATTTTCTTAAACAACCTGGAATCCCCACATTGAACAACAAAGATAAGAGATAAGTAATGGATGATTTGAGACATCTGAGAGGAAAAGTCATAATGCCATAATAATTCGTTGGTGATGATGTTAGGGAAGCATCTGCCATGATATTGTTTGGGTGCCATTCACCATAACAAACATAGATGTGATAAGATAAGAGAGTTTGTTTATTTAGGGTCAGGGTTTTGTTTTCTTTTTCTCTACACAAAGAAGAGGGATGGGCGAGGCACAAACTGGATATAATCTCTATAGAGAAGAGAACTATACTACTTATAATGCTTAAAATTTGCCCGTTATTAGTTTAGGGTTTATTTATTACCCTTGATTTCAGTTTTCTTCATTCATCTAACGGCTCATCACATTTACTTGACTGACCGTAATTTTTGACCGTGCTATAAACGGCTCTGAGAGCATCTCCAATGATAACTTGGTGTGCATCTTTTGTGGAAGTTGTCTTTTCTGATTTAAAGACCAAATTTTCCTTAATTGGAGGAGATAAAAGAAAAACATCTCCAACCATAATTGTATTGTTTTAGTTCTGAACTTTTTCAACCTTTGATCTAAATTATATATTCAATCATACCCATAGATAATGATGAGTAGGATGTTCACATCCTCTAAGAGAACCTCTAAAACCAGAGGATGGCTTTGAGGATGTCTACATAACTACCAGACACATCATCTTAACTTTCTCCCTTCACATTCCCATTGGAGAGGATGTTTTTAGTTAAATCATTGAAAATCCTAGGTGGCCTGATATTTAGGACATTTACAATGTCTCATTGGAGATGCTCTGATTGTACTTCATATAAACAAGGACAATTTTAAAAGGTAGGATGTTTTTGTCATATGAGTGTAAATCTTGGAAAGTTGTGGCTCTCTGGTTAATAAATAGCTAGCAACTGTTCTTCTAAAATTCATCTAGAGTTTGATGAATTTCTTTTTTTTGCGTTACTCAGAGTAGCCATTTCGATATTCAGAATTAAAGTAAAACAATTACAAAGACCTTATAACAACGCAATGCCAAATCCGTTACTCAGAGTAGCCATTTCGATTTTCAGAATTAAAGTACAACAATTACGAAGACCTTATAACAAGGCAATGCCAAATCGGTCTCTCTAATACAAAATATTCTTGGTGGTCCAAATTTGATCCATATGGGTTTCATACGCAACAATATTGCTTTGTTTAGAAGGGTGCAAAAATCGTTGGTTTTTTATGTTTTAAGGTCTGAGTGTGTACTTAAGCTACTTTAACAGTCACGACATGAGTTTCCACTATCCTTGTAGGGGATCTTGTCGAGCTATGATATACCAAACCCCACAAACAACTGTAAGAAGCAGATAACGAGTGCAATGAAATTCGTATGTACCCATTACTTGGTTGCGACAAGAACAAAAATGCTGAGCACAGTAAAACAAGTAGAAACAACTCTAAGTGGAATAAACGACTGTCATAACTCTTCCACGGATCGAAAGACTCTCATAGACTTCAGAAGTAAGCAAGAACCCAATTTCTGAGAGATAAACTAAACACAGTGGAAATTGAAAGAAGAAGCATCAGAAGATACTTAAAGGTATTGGCAGCACATTCAAACAATTAGGACTGCCTTTTACACTGGAATCAATCAAAATAAGGAACCAAAGATGACATAAGATGCAGTTCACACAAAAAAAAATGAAACATAAATCGAATAATGATGCTAGTAGTAGGCTGAATAATTGGATTGTTGCTTGAGTTGTAACAATGCTTCTTTTGTAGTTAATCAATAACAACACGAAACGTATTTGAACATATGATTACCAATACGTATAAACGCCTTCCAGTTAGTGCTAATAACTTACGGTGATACTAATTTCGGTTGGAAATTCAGTACTCCATTCTCCAATTCCTACCTTTAGGATTTTCATACCTTGCTGATTCTAGATCTAATCTGAACCACTGAGCTTTGTTTTGATGTTATTCACATAACATACTCGTTGCCTCAAACGAGCACTTCAACCAAACAAGATTTCCCACTAATTGATCAGGCTGCCGGATCAGACGCCTCCTCTAATTCATCACAAGTGAGTTTAAGTAAACTTCAAAAGTGTATGGTAAAAAAAAAATAAAAAAAAAACTGTAGATAGAAAACATACACTGCGATTGGATACTTTGAAACCATTAAATTAAAACCATGAGAGGAGAAATCATTATGTATCTATTGTGCGATCTCCACCAAGGTATGCGTAAGGCTTCTCATACAAACCCAAAATTACATTCATAGCAACAACAACCCATTTCTTATCAGATCTTTCACAGAGATTTTTCTAATGGATTTTTTTTTGTTTTTGATTTCCACGGCGCCGACTTAAATCCTCACTTCTCACTCTTTCTGAAACACCAAATGAAATTCTAGGGTTATTTTTCATTTTATAGACAGCAACAAAATAGTCATTTACCAAAATGTCCTTTTAACTCAAACCTTACCATTGGTATTAAGCCTGAGCCTTGATGTACACAGCCCGACATGGCTAATCATTTGGGAGTTACAAGTGATAAATCTGTTGAGGACGTAAAGTGAAGGTGAATGAGAAAGGCCAGTGAAATATACGACCGATAACGCCACATACATGCATTTGTTTAATCATTATATTATAGAAGAGAAAGAGAAAGAGAAAGAGGTCATATGGTGTCTTGTTGGTAGAGGTTTTTCCCCTTAATTAAATAAGGTACAAATGGAATGAGAAAGGCGAGGGATATACTCCCTCCGTCCCACCATTAGATGACCTACTTGGTCTAAGGTCTTGTCCTATCATTAGTTGACATATTTCACTAATCAAGGGATATCTCTAAAACTACCCTTTTGATTGATTATCGGTATCATAAAAATTTGTATAATTTGATATTTATGTTTATACTCGTTATGTAGGTGTTTTAAAATGATTTTCAACGGTACAAAATTTACGAAAATCTATGGTATAGTTTGAGAGATAAATGATTTCTAAATTTTAAAAATTATTATCCATAAGGGTATAATTGTAAAAAATACTTAAAAACACTCATTTCATTCATTGCCTTAAGAATTGTACAAACTTCAACTAGGTCATCTAATAGTGGGACAGGGGAATATAATTTTTTTCTCTTTGGATCGGCAAAATAATACTCCCTCTCGTTTTGAAAAGAGATACTTTCACTTTTTCAATTTGGCCTATTTTTAGGCTAAAATGAAAAAGTGAAAGTATCACTTTTCCAAAAACAAAGGGAATATATTAACGAAGAAATCCTACGCTAAGAAGCACAACTTGAAAAGGTTACAATGCTATATACAAATAGATGTCACGAAAACCCAAAAAGAAAAGGCGGGAAATTCGAACTCCAAATTACAATGATATAGTTGACTATGGCACTTGAGAAACAAGGCAGAGGCCCAAGAGAAAATCTTCAGTTTAACTTCCAATATAATGCCTTCAGGTTGATTTTCCTTGTGAGTGAAAAGTCCTTCCATTAGTTCCAGCCACAAGGTCCAAAGGATGCTCGCATAGAGCCTGTTGTAAAATTGACACTAAAACATGGTGAAGAAAATAATGTTGTCTTTGGGTTCAAGGCTCTAATAATAGATTTTTTTCGAAAATTATTCGACTGTTCCCAATTGGATTGGCAAGTATAAAAAAGTCTAAGTTTGGTACTTCTTCTAACTCCAAAGTTTGGAGTTATTCAAGTCTAAAAAGAATGTTCGGAGTTAATTGCAGTTATGCTAACAAAGTTTGGAGTTGAAAGCAGTGAAAAAGTAACTCCAAACTTTGTTTGCATAACTGCAATTAAGAAATCTAAACACCTAAGTGCACTGCTTTCAACTTGTCATATGAAGCTGAAATAAGGTTGGGTGGGGGAACAACACTTGAGCAAGCAGCTACTGGACCAGCCTGTTAGAAAAAACAATTAGGTGTGTAAGTTAGAACTCCGGGATACAAGGCTACAAGCTAGAACTCCAAGGTACAATGCTACAAGCATTAGTACAACAGGTCAACAACCCCGCTTGCCCCATTTCATAAGTTGTAGCCACCACCACCTTCAACCAAGTCTGAGGGTAAAAATCACCACTTCCACCTCCACCCAATCTAGTTCCCAGGACCTCAATAAATTATGTAGCATCTCCATATTCATTTAGTAAAAGAAAGACGAACACGTAGAGATGTTTTATTGTACTTTATTAGTGAGTAATTTGGGGTGTAATTCCAAGCCAATTGCTATAAATTTCATAGATAATCTATATTTAAAAATTATGAGCTTTCTATTTATCATTTTGTTACAATTTGAATGAAAGTGCTTTAAGAAAAAGAAAAAAGATAGGATCACCATATTTGCTATAAATCAATCAATTAAGGAGATAATTCATAATTAAAGTTTTTTTTTTCTTTTACAGTCCATCAATAATCTTTTTCAACTTGACGAAACATAAATCAAGGTGCATAAACTGAATATATGTTTACCAATAAATATGATCTTGATTTTTATGTTTCAAACAGACTTCAGTTAGTGCTAATTTCAGCTGGAAACTCAGTACTCCATTCTCCAATATCCAGAGGTATTCATACCTTGTTGATTCTAAATCTAATACCCTAATGTGAAGTATATTCATCGCCTCATCTCCCCGAGCACTTCAACAACAAGACATTTATCAGGCTGCCGTTTCGTATCATATTCTGATTATAATAGTGGAGAAAGCAATTCAGTTGAATTCTGTAAAATTAATCACAAGTGAGAGTTTAGGTAACATTTAAAATCAGAAAAAAACAACAACTAATCTGCAGATAGAAAACATACATCAACTTCTGCGGACGGCAGGGGATACCAAACGAAATTAAAATCATGAGAGGAAAAATCATAGTGCAAATCAAATCTAATTTGTGGTGGTGTTGGTGATCTCCATCCAAGGTATATGTAAGGTTTCCCGTAGAAACCCAAAATTGCATTCACAACAACAACAACCCATTTTCTTATCAGATCCTTGAGATTTTTAATTTTTTCTTTCCACGCCACCGGCTTCACTCCTCACTTCTCACTCTTTCTGAAACACAAAAATGAAATTCTAGGGTTTCTTTTTAGTTTATGTAGGACCAACACAAAGTTGTCATTTACCAAAATGTCCTTTCAACTCTAACCTGGGCCTGTTCCTTGAAGTACACAACCCAACATGGCTAATTATTTTCCAGTTTTAAAGATGAATGCGGAAAGAGCAGGGAAATGGAGGATGGAAAACGCCACAATACATGAATTTTTTTCAATCATTGTAAAAGAGAAAGAGGCCATAGAGAGTCTTGATGGCTCCAGGAGAGGTTTTTCCTCTTAATTGAGGAAGGTATGGATGGGCTGCAATGTGTCACACAAAAACTAGGTTGTCACAGGCGAAGCTAAGCGCAGCCAGGAACTGCCATAAGTTGCACAGGATTTAGTCCTTCTTGAGGTCTCCTCTTGCACCTGTATACTGTGTTCGTATGGCTGCGCGATGGTGTAGGCATGACATTAGAATTTTTTAAATCTGAATACTCAAGTTTTTCCACTCTCTTAATAGAGAAAGCTGTTAATATAATACTTATTGATTACTGCGAGGTTGTGGTAGGAGACTTCAGGTTAGATAGCAAAGCTTTTGAATCATCAAAATTCACATGTGACAACTGCTGGAAGGGGCACTGTATATGCCAGAGGGCTCTAGACTCTCAGAAAGGAGCTGTGCTAGATTTGGTAAGGTTTTCTTCCTACGTTATTATTTCTTTATTTTCCATTCTAGTTGTACTATGTTGGCAAGGTAAAACGGTGGACAACTTCTTCATCTAACGATGGCTCAAGATCACTCGTAAAGAAAATTCACCTAGAAAAAAAGCTAGATATGCTTGTGGAAAACTAGAGGACAAGGACCTTAAAGAGTGAATAAGAGCTTGAAGAAATTGTCCAAGTAAAGCTATATGATACTTACTCGGTCAAATACCCAAAATTCCCTAAGTGGTTGCCATCCTTGTATGTGGGAAGCTCGGTCAACTAAGTGCAGATCAAGCCCCAAGAAATGTACTTATTCAAAGACAACAAAGGACGTGATGAAATTGCTATGAAGAAAAATGATCCACTTTTGTATATCCAGTGATGTAATGTACCACTCAAAAGGATATTTACTCCAGTGGCACGGCACGTTGTGGCCTAGATGTGAGTACTTGATTTTTAAACGTTGGAATCGTCTATCAACTAAGCTATCTTGAAGCTAAGTGACTTTAAATATGCATTACCCCACAAGTTCTGCAATTAGTTCACTATCTAATATTGCAACTCAAATCTGCATCGTGAAATGGAATCTCTCATTGTGTTTCAAAACTTGCTTCATTAACTAACACATGCCTGAGTGATCCTAAAAGTTTCAACTAGCTGTTTGTAATTTGCTTCTTAATCCAAAATATCTCCTAATATGTTGTGTGACTCAAATCCTGCCAAGGAATCTGAAATCTGTCTTCCGAACGCTAACTTGGTGGCTCAAAATCGTAAGTGCACGAGAAAATGCACCTCTTCTGTACATCCTAATGGTGTAACCGAAGTGTAATTAACTTTTCACTTCTTTATCTATTTACACCCTAGTATTTATTAAGGCGTCTGTGTGTGTTAGTTTCTCCGTCTCTGCCACTCTCCGTGTCTGTTTTCCGCCGCCTCTCTTAACAACCACCGCAGATCGAATCAATTCATGGCTTCTGATGATCATTCGTCAACAACGACAACATGATAGCATGATGATATATCCTCTCGTACTTGCATTGATTAAACTCGTTAAACCTGAATAATTCTATTGTTTTTTGAGTTGTAACAATTTTTTTATTTACACTCAATCAATAATCCTCTTCATCTGATGAAACATAAATCAAGGTGCATAAACTGAAAGTGAACATGGCTGAAAGAATAAATAACCTGAAACAGATTTGAATTGAATACTATATGTTTACCAATAAATATGATCTTGAGCTTCCAGTTAGTGCTAACTTCCTAGCAAGGATTCCAATTTCAGTTGGAAACTCAGTACTGCAATCTCTAGAGGTATTCATACCTTGTTGATCTAATATCTTAGTGTCAACTTCCAGGATTCGGACTGATTCATCTGGCTGCCGTTTTCGGATCCTATGCTTCTTGTGATACAGGAGAAAGCAACATTGAGCACAGTGGAAAATTTTGAAATTCATCATAAGCGAGTCTATGAAACGTCTATCGTTAAACAACAAAAACAAAACAAATCTGTACATACATCAACTGGGTTAGAAACTTTGAACAAATATAAATTAAAACCATGAGAGGAAAAATCATAGTGTGATGAGATCTATTGGGTGATCCCCATCCAGGAATGCGTAGAGCTTCCCATACAAACAAAAAAATACATTCAAAACAACAACAACCCATTTTCTTATCAGATCTTTCAGAGAGATTCTTCTTGCGGCGCCGCTGCCGGCTTCACTCCTCACTTCTCACTCTTTCTAGGGCTACTTTCTATTTTATAGATGAACACATAGTTGTCATTTTACCAAAACGTCCTTTTAACTCTAACCAGGGCCTGAGGTCTCCTCTTGATTTTGTAACCATGTTCCTATGGCGGGGCGATGTTCAACGCATGCCATTCAGAATTTTTGAAATCTGAATAAAGACGTTTTTCCACTCTCTCAATAATATAATACTTTTGAAATGGGGAAATTTTTTTGTAGTCCATTTCTGAGTTTTTTATATATGAAACCCATCATTATAATTCCATGTATGAATAACCCATATTTATTTAGGGAAAAATATCGTTTGGTCCTTTTTTAGGTGGGCCCATGTCTGTTTAGTCCTTTGGTCAAACGCCTTTAAGCTTGGTCCATAATTATTTAAAAATATTTAAATAGACAAAAATACCCTTCCATGTTAAAATTTTTTTTTGTAAGAGATTTTCCGTGCTAACAAAATGTACTTCTTCATTCCTGGGAATGAAGTCTATACAAAAAGCTAAAAAAACAGACTTCATTCCCAGAATGAAGTCCATACAAAAAGCTAAAAATGGACTTCATTCCCGGAATGAAGTCCATACAAAAAGCTAAAATGTACTTCATTCCCGGGAATGAAGTCCATACAAAAAGCTAAAAAAGCAGACTTCATTCCCAGAATGAAGTCCATACAAAAAGCTTAAAATGCACTTCATTCCCAGGAATGAAGTCCATACAAAAAGAAAAAATGTACTTCATTCCCGAATGAAGTCCATACAAAAAGCTAAAAATGTACTTCATTCCCAGGAATGAAGTCCATACAAAAAGCTAAAATGTACTTCATTCCCAGGAATGAAGTCCATACAAAAGCAACATCAGAAAAAGAAAAAAGATAGGATCACCATATTTGCTACAATTTGAATGAAAGTGCTTTAAGAAAAAGAAAAAAGATAGGATCACCATATTTGCTATAAATCAATCAATTAAGGAGATAATTCATAATTAAAGTTTTTTTTTTCTTTTACAGTCCACCAATAATCTTTTTCAACTTGACGAAACATAAATCAAGGTGCATAAACTGAATATATGTTTACCAATAAATATGATCTTGATTTTTATGTTTCAACAGACTTCAGTTAGTGCTAATTTCAGATGGAAACTCCGTACTCGATTCTCCAATCTCCAGAGGTATTCATACCTTGTTGATTCTAGATCTAATACCCTATATTCATCGCCTCATCATCTCTCCGAGCACTTCAACAACAAGACATTTATCAGGCTGCCGTTTTTGGATCATATTCTGATTATATTAGAGGAGAAAGCAATACAGTTGAAATCTGTAAAATTCATCACAAGTGAGAGTTTAGGTAACATTCAAAAGCAGAAAAAAATAACAACTAATCTGCAGATAGAAAACATACATCAACTTCGGCGGACGGAAGGGGGTATCAAAATAAATTAAAACCATGAGAGGAAAAATTATAGTGCAAATCAAATGAAATTTGTGGTGGTGTTGGTGATCTCCATCCAAGGTATATGTAAGGCTTCCCATAGAAACCCAAAATTGCATTCACAACAACAACAACCCATTTTCTTATCAGATCTTTGAGATTTTTGATTTTTTTTCTTTCCACCGGCTTCACTCCTCACTCTTTCTGAAACACAAAAATGAAATCCTAGGTCTTCTTTTTAGTTTATAGGACCAACACAAAGTTGTCATTTACCAAAATGTCCTTTTAATTAACTCTAACCTGGGCCTGTTCCTTCAAGTACACAACCCAACATGGCTAATTATTTTCGAGTTTTAAAGATGAATGCGAAAAGACCAGGGAAATGGAGGATGGAAAACGCCACAATACATGAGTTTGTTCAATAATTATAAAAGAGAAAGAGGCCATAGAGAGTCTTGATGGCTCCAGGATAGGTTTTTCCTCTTAATTGAGGAAGGTATGGATGGGCTGCAATGTGTCACACAAAAACTAGGTTGTCGCAGGCGAAGCCAAGCGCAGAAACTGCCATAAGTTGCACAGGATTTAGTCCTTCTTGATGTCTCCTCTTGCACCTCTATACTATGTTCGTATGGATGCGCGATGGTGTAGGCATGACATTAGAATTTTTTAAATCTGAATACTGAAGTTTTTCCACTCTCTTAAAAGAGAAAGCCGTTAATATAATACTTCTTGATTACTGCGAGGTTGTGGAAGATTAACAATAATTCTCTTATCCCTGTTTCATCCATAATTCTCCTAGAACATTAACAATAATTATTACTTATTATTAATACAAAATATCAATGAAAAAATATACAACATGCATGATTCATTATGATTATCACCGTTATAGAATGTGGGAGTGGCTTCAAAATGTATATACATTACATATCTAATTGGATTTGTTTGTTGTAAACACAAAACAAATAGTTGGAAGGTTTGTTAGATACTTTTCCATATGACCCAAAGAACTCATGTTTTTCCATATGACCCAAAGAACTCATGTTCGAACCTCACTATCCACTTTTTACTAGAAAATCCATAAACCTGGGCCTGGCCTGGCCCGTTATTTATACATACCGGACCAGGCCCGGGCTGGCCTGGCCTGGCCTTTTTTCAACTCTTGAGTCGAGTTAGGGCATCCTTATCATTCTTACTTTTCTTTCTCCCCTCTCCCTCTCCGCCGCCTCAAAACAAAAACCACAGCAGATCCATCGATCTTGGCGTTTGATGTCGATGATCATCAACCAACAGCAACAAAAACATCGTAGCATAATGATATCTCCTCTCAAACGTAAAATCTTATTCTTCATTTCATTTTATTTTTATGTTGAATTGAAATCAATTGCTTACCAAAATAAATCATAATGATTTACTGAACTTTTATTAATTTCGCATCTCTCTTGTTTCTTCTGCAGTGCAAGGATCAGCCAGGGTGGATCTCCAATATCTTGGATTGTTATAGGTAAGCAACTTTTTTACAAAGAGTGTGAAATTGATTTCCAAATTCATTGTCTGTGAAATATGTCAAAGGAAGATATGAATCCTGTGGTGTTTTTTTATCACAAACGAAGTCAGAACATATTTGTTCAATGAATGTGCAGGTGTGGTTGTGGTTTAGAATCCACTATTCAGGATAGCCATCTCAACCTATCTAAATTTACCACTTAATCCTCCATCTGAACTTGCCATTGAAATAAACCTTCACCAGCTGCTTCTAACTTTCCCGTTTAGCTTAATTCTGCCATTTGAAAGCGTTACGCTAACTTTCCCGTTTAGCTTAATTCTGCCATTTGCCATTGAAAGCTAACTTCCCGTTTAGCTTAACTTTCCCGTTTAGCTTAAGGTCTAGTTCAAAGTTTAATTGTGTACTTGAGGTTAATGTTAGTGTAAGTTTAAGTAGTGATGAGTTGTCTTATGTAGTTAATGAAAGTTTCTTTTGGGGTCATGAAAGAAAATATTCTTCATTTTTCTCTCGTGACCAAGAGAAGCCAAGTAGAAAGAAATCAATGAAGGGCACATGTGAAATATCCAATGTAATTTGTAAAGGACGATCCACGGATGCTTCAAGTTTGACAACCTAAGGGCGAGAGCACATCTTATCTGGGTTAATATGTTCACTATTTAGCTAACACTTATCCTCCAGCTGAGAATGGGCATTCATCCCTGTGCGTCAAAATAATCCTTCACCGGCAGTTTCAAATTGTCCCCTTTGGCTCAATGATGGCAGTTCAAGACATAATGGTAAGAATATTATGTTAATAATAATTTTGTAATTCTAAAGGGGTGTAAACATTTTTTTGTGTGGTTTAGCAACAAAGTAGGATTTGTTTAATCTCATCCTTGACTAGCTTAAGTTAAGATGGGTTCTAATAATCCAGATTAAGGCCTGGTTTAATGTCTGATTGTGTACTTTAAGGTTAAGTTGTGATGAACTGTCCCATGTAGCTACTGAGTTGTCTCTATATCATATGATGAAAAAGGCTAAGAGACACATAAGTTGTTCTTAATTTTCCCTCATAAAATGTTGATTTTGGTCGTCATATTAGTCTTTTCATGCATATATTTATGAGCACCAACAGTAGCAACAAGAACACCGCATAAGTTGTTCTTAATTTTCATGCATAAGTTGTTCTTAATTTTCCCTCATAAAATGTTGCCTCTATTTCTTCTTTGTAATTCTACCAGTATAACATTGTTAGTATCTAATAATACTGTGTATGACGCTGTATATCTATTCAGTTCACTTGTAGGTATGTTAATACTATGAGTACTTCTGTTTTCAGCTAGAGATATAGTTTATATCATAGTTGTGGTTAAGTTATAATGACTTAGGAGCTGAAAATCTAACAAACGTTATGCAGTAATGATCACTGTTTTGGCAATCTAGGCCTGTGATTGGTATCAACATTTTCTTTAATCTTAACTGTAGTAATCATGTGAAAGTCTTCTTTGGAACTCATCAACATAGAAATGTGCTAGTTTTCTGAATGACTGAGAATTGTTTTGTAGGCTAACTTACTTGCATCAGGCTGATCAATAAAAAAAAAAAAACAAAAAAAAAAAATTGGGCCTTTTTAATAGATGTGAGTATGTTCTATTCAATGTGAATTCTCCCCTCTGAGTTTCTTATTGTTAGTCATATCGACGTGTTTTCAGCAGTATTTTGGTCGTCATATTAGTCTTTTCATGCATATATTTATGAGCACCAACAGTAGCAACAAGAACACCGCAGCATAATGATTTCTTCTCTAAGTGAATCATATGGATTGCAACAAGAAGATCGTTTATCTAGTTTTCATCTGCAGTGCAAGGATTATTTGGATATCCAAGTTTCTAGATTTCTATATGGTAATCCACTTTCCTCGAAGAATGGTGGCCATCTGGGTGCTTTATTTGGCAAATTTATTTAGCTGTCTAATGGAGGAGCAGGTGTGGTTGTGGTTTAGAATCCACAATTAAGGATGGTCGTCCAAGGTGTTTGAAGAACCATAGTGGTGAGTTTTCACATTTGTATGAATATCTAGTAACCAGATTAAACCTTTTTGCATTTGGTAGATATAAGATGGGTATGTAAGATGCACATGACATGAGTCTTAACTTGAATCAAAATGAAGGCCTGATGCATAAATTGTTTTAATGTTTCTTGGAATGCTTTCTCAAAGCAAAGATGGATCAAGTGGAATTTGTAACATGTGATCCTATACTACACGTTTGCCAATGCTTTCATAAATATGGTTTTGTGTTGCTAACATTTGTTGATAAAGCTTTTGTCCTTGTTAATATTTAGTGACTGAGATCTGTTTCATACTAACAAAAGTACTCTTTTCAGGTGTCCAAGTTATATGGCAGGTGACCAAGAGAAGCCAAATAGGTCACCGGTGATAGATGGAAATGAAATTTGTCATTGCCCTCCGTGAAGTTCAGAAGCTTCAAGTTCACAATGTAAGGGAGAGAACACAGACAATCTGCGTCATTCACCAAGCTGCTTCTAATTTTCCTGTTTAGCTCAAATCTGGGACTTCAAGGTGTTTTGCCTTTTAGGATATGCACCAGTTGCTTCGAGTCAGATATCAAGAGGATTCCTGGGTATCTGATGTCCTTTGCTGTCGCCAGTGCAGTTGCATTGCTTTCGTTTCCTCCGTAAAATAGGCGGTGATTCCTAATGGAATTGATCCAGCTTTAAAGGAGGATACCTTGGTGGTCCTAAATGATGAAACCCGACCCTACAAATCCTAGGTTTCATTGACCCACATCACAGGTGGAAAATGCTAGCCTACAGAAGTTATGTAAGTTTTGTTGCTGTTGAGACGAGATTGATGAGCAGAAACTAAACCCCATTCACCAAAAAGTCAACCTGAAGAAACACATGATATTGCTTGATCTTTCGATTTTATTAAAGAACCGAATCCCCACGTTGATAAGAGATAAGCAATGGATGATTGAGATATTTGAGAGGAAAAGTCATAATGACAGTATAATGTGAAAATGCTTACCATACTTTTGGTGTCAAACTACTAAGATGCAAACACATTGATCAGAAAATCAATCCAATGCCAAAATATTCTAGTGAAAACAAGTAGGAAGATAATGTGAAACATAAAGCATGTATGTTCATCCTACTAACGGGATCCTGCTAGTGACTACGTTTACTTCAATAATCAATTTTGGGAAATAGAATGGAATCCTTGAAAAATTTATGTCTTCCCATAAGTATTAGTTCTATAAAAATAGAAATTAAACATGCAAATGAGATGGAGAATATAGGTCCTTAAAAATTCTCATTCAATATCACTATTAGGAATTTCAAAACATAAAATATACGAAAATGATTCAGCTAAACCAATCATAATGTACTTTACAGGAAAATCCTTACTTGAAATTAAAATATCATCTTATTGTTTTTCTATTTGAGAGCAAGCTGAACGTCAAATTGCACTGTATTCAACTCGTCAAATTGAATTCAAGAAAAGCATATGCTTACAGCGGTATATATTTCGGTTGGAAACTCAGTACTCCATTCTCGGATTCAGACCTTTTGGGGTTTCCTACCCTGTTGATTCCAGATCTAATTACCTAAATCGATCCTGTGTTGCTTTGTGTTGATGGTGTCTGTTCATTATTTGATTACCTAAACACTTCAAATCAATTAATCAGACTGCCAATTCTACAACCCAGTGGAGATCTGCAAAATTCACCACAAGTGAAGTAGAGCTACTGAGAGAGCAGAGACCATCAAGCCCCAAGTAATAAATTAAAACCATGAGAGGAAAAATCATAGTGCGACGATCACATCTATCGTATGATGATCTCCACCAGGGTACATACAAGCCCAAAATTATATTGATGACGACAAAAACAACCCATTGCAGATGATGATCTGATCTCTAAGAGCAACTGCAGTGGGCGACTAAACTCATTTATTTGGTCTCTGAACCAGGCGTAGCGGGACGGACCATCGACCAAATCCCAGACTAAATCAACAGTGGGCGATTATATTTGGTCGGCGACCAAGACCAAACCCAAATTTTAGTCGAGCGTTGATATAGTGTTCGCCCCACACCAAAGCGTTGATATAGTATTCGCCCCACACCAAAGCGGACGTAAAGTCTACGCCCCACAGCAGGCGTAGTTTATACCCCGCCCCATATATATATATATATTTTTTTTTTTTTAATTTATTGTGGGGCGGTGTTTATACCTCCGCCCCACTCAAAAGTTTTGATAGTTTATATGGGGCGGGGGTATTGTTTTGTTGCTTTTTTTTTTTTTTTTTTTAAACTTTTTTGGAACCAGACGAACGTATACCCTCCGCCCCACATCAGGCGAACGTATACTTCACGCCCCACTGCAGTTGCTCTAAGAGAGATTTTTCTTGGATTTTTTTTTGTTTCTTCAATGCCGCCGGCCTCACTTATCTCTCTCCACATCCACTTTCTCACTTTTCTCTTTTTCTGAAACATATAATGCGAATTCTAGGGTTTTTTATTTTACAGACGACCCTAATTAAGTGTTAATTTACCAAATGGTCCTTCAAATTTTAGAACCCCACAAAGTAAGAAAAATTTGTTGATTGTGTATAAAATATATCTAAGGGGTGTAATCAAAGTGTAGTTCTAAAATCCCATTTGTCTATTTTTCCTACTATTTAGATTTAGATCTTAGCCGTCCGAGTACTCACTCATTCTTAGTTTTCTTTTTACTCCACTCCCCCTTTCCCTCTTTTCTTGAGTGTTTCCGTCATCTCACATCCGCCGCCGCTACCACTGTCCATCATGGTTTTTGATGTCGATATTTATGGAATAACAACAAAAAGATCCCAACATGACGATATCTCCTCTCAAATGTAAGATCTTACCCTTTCATTTTATTTAATTTTTAAAATTAATAGTTTATCAGACTCAATTAATTTGCTTCTCTTGTTTCATGTGCAGTGCAAGGATCAGACTTGCTTTATCTCCAATTCACATGCCTCAAGGATCAGGCTTGTTGAAATGGACCAAGTGCCACTGGTGTGTAAGTTTAATCGAACAATGAGTTTTTTTTTTTTTTTTTTTAAGTTAAATCTAATTTAGGACTAGTAATTAATCTTGATTTTCATTTTTATAATGGACCGGAAGACAAGTTTGGTTTACTGTTGTATAACTTATTGGGCTTATAACACCTTTGTGAATAAATGGACAGCTGGGTTATTTTCTTGCTTTACCTTGTTGGTTGATTCATTAATCCTGATGGTGTGGTGTAATTTTAGAACAAGTTACATGTTCGGTCCGTAAGTGCTGCTGGATACTGATTTTTACTTTTAATCATCATTAAATGTCTAGATATTTATCCAATTTGAACTAATCATTTGCATTAAATTTGGTGGCTTCAGTTTGTTAATTGTACATGTATTTCTCGGCTTATTCAATTTCATGTGGTGGTGCCGAAATACCATAGTTCAATATGTCATAGTTAGATCATAGTACAACATTTTTATTCTTTCCGATGGTTTGTTCAGGTTGATAGGAGCCTCAAACGTTTTTGGGCAATCAACCTTATTCGAGGCAAAGCTGCCTTTGTCAAGCTGGGGTTCGAAGGACAAACTTTCCGCCCTAGAGAAGAGGTAGATGTTAATCCTCACTGGCACCAAACCTTCATCTTCAACGGCAGTTACCTTAGACTTCAGGATCTCAAACTTCAGGCTTCATCCCTTTTAGAGCGCCGAAATAATCCTTCACGAGCTGCTTCTAACATTCCCTTTTATCTCCGTTCTGGCACTTCAAGACGTTATGGTAACAATATTGAACTTTTACTCTGCATTTTAATATAAGTTGTTATGCAGTAATGATATACTAATCTGTACTTATGATTGGTTCTTATGCAATAATGATACTTTGAGTAGGGTCAGGAGTGTAAACTATTCTGATTGCTGTCTTTTTATGGTTCACATTGGTCAGCAAATCAGTCAAATGCCTAGATATTCTGGTCAACAGAAGTATGAAGGAATTGCGAAGCATGAAGTATGTACAATCATCATACTAATCATGATCGTGCTAGTTATAATGCTCACTTCAGTAATCAATTTCGGGAAATATATGGAATCCCTGACAAACTTAAGGCCTTGTGATGGTTTATAAGTATCAAATCCACATAAGAAAAGAGAAGTTGAACATGCCCATGAGATGGAGAATATGGGTCCTTAAAGTTGTCGTTCAGTATTACTATATGCATTTCAAACGGAAAATGTTGAATTTCGTTGGTTGAACACATCTTCACAACTAGCCGAATAATCATCGGTAGCGATAATATGCACATTAGCAAAGTTATAATCTTTATGTTTAAAATCCGTAATAGCTTCTTCTTCTTTTCTTTTGATGCAACTGTAATAGCTTCTTTAGCACAACTGAAGGCACTCGTATACACTTCCAAACAAGAATCTAAACATTTCTTAAGGAGCGGTTCTTTTTTTCCATCTTCCAGAAGTTTATATACCATATATGGTAAAAGATTGGTTGCATTATCTCCACATAATTGCATTGATATTAAGCCAAGCCTAAAGAGATCCGGACTCTGAAGACTTACTTTTTGAGGGTTTGATCTAAAAGCTGACACAACGAGATTTCAGACTTGCTTAGATAGATGGGTTAGGTAATATAAAAAAATCTGAAATTTAGAGAAAACAAAAATAAATAACAAAATTATTTTGAAAAACAAAATGGTAGATCTCATTACAACTAAAAATATTTTTACATAATACGTTGGGTATTTTTTCTTGAATGTATTACTTCATTTAACTTCTTTCTTGCCGTGAGACAAGATTGATGAGCAGAAACTAAACCCCATTCACCAAATACCATCTCAAATTCGGAAGAGTCAAGACAACCTGAAAAAACACATGATATTGCTCTATCCTTCAATTTGAGATATCTGGAAACAGGTGATCTTCCTCAATTTTTCAATTTTCTTAAACAACCTGGAATCCCCACATTGAACAACAAAGATAAGAGATAAGTAATGGATGATTTGAGACATCTGAGAGGAAAAGTCATAATGCCATAATAATTCGTTGGTGATGATGTTAGGGAAGCATCTGCCATGATATTGTTTGGGTGCCATTCACCATAACAAACATAGATGTGATAAGATAAGAGAGTTTGTTTATTTAGGGTCAGGGTTTTGTTTTCTTTTTCTCTACAAAAGAAGAGGGATGGGCGAGGCACAAACTGGATATAATCTCTATAGAGAAGAGAACTATACTACTTATAATGCTTAAAATTTGCCCGTTATTAGTTTAGGGTTTATTTATTACCCTTGATTTCAGTTTTCTTCATTCATCTAACGGCTCATCACATTTACTTGACTGACCGTAATTTTTGACCGTGCTATAAACGGCTCTGAGAGCATCTCCAATGATAACTTGGTGTGCATCTTTTGTGGAAGTTGTCTTTTCTGATTTAAAGACCAAATTTTCCTTAATTGGAGGAGATAAAAGAAAAACATCTCCAACCATAATTGTATTGCTTTAGTTCTGAACTTTTTCAACCTTTGATCTAAATTATATATTCAATCATACCCATAGATAATGATGAGTAGGATGTTCACATCCTCTAAGAGAACCTCTAAAACCAGAGGATGGCTTTGAGGATGTCTACATAACTACCAGACACATCATCTTAACTTTCTCCCTTCACATTCCCATTGGAGAGGATGTTTTTAGTTAAATCATTGAAAATCCTAGGTGGCCTGATATTTAGGACATTTACAATGTCTCATTGGAGATGCTCTGATTGTACTTCATATAAACAAGGACAATTTTAAAAGGTAGGATGTTTTTGTCATATGAGTGTAAATCTTGGAAAGTTGTGGCTCTCTGGTTAATAAATAGCTAGCAATCCGTTCTTCTAAAATTCATCTAGAGTTTGATGAATTTCTTTTTTTGCGTTACTCAGAGTAGCCATTTCGATATTCAGAATTAAAGTAAAACAATTACAAAGACCTTATAACAACGCAATGCCAAATCCGTTACTCAGAGTAGCCATTTCGATTTTCAGAATTAAAGTACAACAATTACGAAGACCTTATAACAAGGCAATGCCAAATCGGTCTCTCTAATACAAAATATTCTTGGTGGTCCAAATTTGATCCATATGGGTTTCATACGCAACAATATTGCTTTGTTTAGAAGGGTGCAAAAATCGTTGGTTTTTTATGTTTTAAGGTCTGAGTGTGTACTTAAGCTACTTTAACAATCCACGACATGAGTTTCCACTATCCTTGTAGGGGATCTTGTCGAGCTATGATATACCAAACCCCACAAACAACTGTAAGAAGCAGATAACGAGTGCAATGAAATTCGTATGTACCCATTACTTGGTTGCGACAAGAACAAAAATGCTGAGCACAGTAAAACAAGTAGAAACAACTCTAAGTGGAATAAACGACTGTCATAACTCTTCCACGGATCGAAAGACTCTCATAGACTTCAGAAGTAAGCAAGAACCCAATTTCTGAGAGATAAACTAAACACAGTGGAAATTGAAAGAAGAAGCATCAGAAGATACTTAAAGGTATTGGCAGCACATTCAAACAATTAGGACTGCCTTTTACACTGGAATCAATCAAAATAAGGAACCAAAGATGACATAAGATGCAGTTCACACAAAAAAAAATGAAACATAAATCGAATAATGATGCTAGTAGTAGGCTGAATAATTGGATTGTTGCTTGAGTTGTAACAATGCTTCTTTTGTAGTTAATCAATAACAACACGAAACGTATTTGAACATATGATTACCAATACGTATAAACGCCTTCCAGTTAGTGCTAATAACTTACGGTGATACTAATTTCGGTTGGAAATTCAGTACTCCATTCTCCAATTCCTACCTTTAGGATTTTCATACCTTGCTGATTCTAGATCTAATCTGAACCACTGAGCTTTGTTTTGATGTTATTCACATAACATACTCGTTGCCTCAAACGAGCACTTCAACCAAACAAGATTTCCCACTAATTGATCAATTTTGCGGATCGACGCCTCCTCTAATTCATCACAAGTGAGTTTAAGTAAACTTCAAAAGTGTATGGTAAAAAAAAAATAAAAAAAAAAACTGTAGATAGAAAACATACACTGCGATTGGATACTTTGAAACCATTAAATTAAAACCATGAGAGGAGAAATCATTATGTATCTATTGTGCGATCTCCACCAAGGTATGCGTAAGGCTTCTCATACAAACCCAAAATTACATTCATAGCAACAACAACCCATTTCTTATCGATCTTTCACAGAGATTTTTTTAATGGATTTTTTTTTGTTTTTGATTTCCACGGCGCCGACTTAAATCCTCACTTCTCACTCTTTCTGAAACACCAAATGAAATTCTAGGGTTATTTTTCATTTTATAGACAGCAACAAAATAGTCATTTACCAAAATGTCCTTTTAACTCAAACCTTACCATTGGTATTAAGCCTGAGCCTTGATGTACACAGCCCGACATGGCTAATCATTTGGGAGTTACAAGTGATAAATCTGTTGAGGACGTAAAGTGAAGGTGAATGAGAAAGGCCAGTGAAATATACGACCGATAACGCCACATACATGCATTTGTTTAATCATTATATTATAGAAGAGAAAGAGAAAGAGAAAGAGGTCATATGGTGTCTTGTTGGTAGAGGTTTTTCCCTTAATTAAATAAGGTACAAATGGAATGAGAAAGGCGAGGGATATACTCCCTCCGTCCCACCATTAGATGACCTACTTGGTCTAAGGTCTTGTCCTATCATTAGTTGACATATTTCACTAATCAAGGGGATATCTCTAAAACTACCCTTTTGATTGATTATCGGTATCATAAAAATTTGTATAATTTGATATTTATGTTTATACTCGTTATGTAGGTGTTTTAAAATGATTTTCAACGGTACAAAATTTACGAAAATCTATGGTATAGTTTGAGAGATAAATGATTTCTAAATTTTAAAAATTATTATCCATAAGGGTATAATTGTAAAAAATACTTAAAAACACTCATTTCATTCATTGCCTTAAGAATTGTACAAACTTCAACTAGGTCATCTAATAGTGGGACAGGGGGAATATAATTTTTTTTCTCTTTGGATCGGCAAAAATAATACTCCCTCCGTTTCTGGAAAAGAGATACTTTCACTTTTTCAATTTGGCCTATTTTTAGGCTAAAATGAAAAAGTGAAAGTATCACTTTTCCAAAAACAAAGGGAATATATTAACGAAGAAATCCTACGCTAAGAAGCACAACTTGAAAAGGTTACAATGCTATATACAAATAGATGTCACGAAAACCCAAAAGAAAAGGCGGGAAATTCGAACTCCAAATTACAATGATATAGTTGACTATGGCACTTGAGAAACAAGGCAGAGGCCCAAGAGAAAATCTTCAGTTTAACTTCCAATATAATGCCTTCAGGTTGATTTTCCTTGTGAGTGAAAAGTCCTTCCATTAGTTCCAGCCACAAGGTCCAAAGGATGCTCGCATAGAGCCTGTTGTAAAATTGACACTAAAACATGGTGAAGAAAATAATGTTGTCTTTGGGTTCAAGGCTCTAATAATAGATTTTTTTCGAAAATTATTCGACTGTTCCCAATTGGATTGGCAAGTATAAAAAAGTCTAAGTTTGGTACTTCTTCTAACTCCAAAGTTTGGAGTTATTCAAGTCTAAAAAGAATGTTCGGAGTTAATTGCAGTTATGCTAACAAAGTTTGGAGTTGAAAGCAGTGAAAAAGTAACTCCAAACTTTGTTTGCATAACTGCAATTAAGAAAGCTAAACACCTAAGTGCACTGCTTTCAACTTGTCATATGAAGCTGAAATAAGGTTGGGTGCGGGAACAACACTTGAGCAAGCAGCTACTGGACCAGCCTGTTAGAAAAACAATTAGGTGTGTAAGTTAGAACTCCGGGATACAAGGCTACAAGCTAGAACTCCAAGGTACAATGCTACAAGCATTAGTACAACAGGTCAACAACCCCGCTTGCCCCATTTCATAAGTTGTAGCCACCACCACCTTCAACCAAGTCTGAGGGTAAAAATCACCACTTCCACCTCCACCCAATCTAGTTCCCAGGACCTCAATAAATTATGTAGCATCTCCATATTCATTTAGTAAAAGAAAGACGAACACGTAGAGATGTTTTATTGTACTTTATTAGTGAGTAATTTGGGGTGTAATTCCAAGCCAATTGCTATAAATTTCATAGATAATCTATATTTAAAAATTATGAGCTTTCTATTTATCATTTTGTTACAATTTGAATGAAAGTGCTTTAAGAAAAAGAAAAAAGATAGGATCACCATATTTGCTATAAATCAATCAATTAAGGAGATAATTCATAATTAAAGTTTTTTTTTTTTTACAGTCCATCAATAATCTTTTTCAACTTGACGAAACATAAATCAAGGTGCATAAACTGAATATATGTTTACCAATAAATATGATCTTGATTTTTATGTTTCAAACAGACTTGATTAGTGCTAATTTCAGCTGGAAACTCAGTACTCCATTCTCCAATATCCAGAGGTATTCATACCTTGTTGATTCTAAATCTAATACCCTAATGTGAAGTATATTCATCGCCTCATCTCCCGAGCACTTCAACAACAAGACATTTATCAGGCTGCCGTTTTGTATCATATTCTGATTATAATAGTGGAGAAAGCAATTCAGTTGAATTCTGTAAAATTAATCACAAGTGAGAGTTTAGGTAACATTTAAAAGCAGAAAAAAACAACAACTAATCTGCAGATAGAAAACATACATCAACTTCTCACGGACGGCAGGGGATACCAAACGAAATTAAAATCATGAGAGGAAAAATCATAGTGCAAATCAAATCTAATTTGTGGTGGTGTTGGTGATCTCCATCCAAGGTATATGTAAGGTTTCCGTAGAAACCCAAAATTGCATTCACAACAACAACAACCCATTTTCTTATCAGATCCTTGAGATTTTTAATTTTTTCTTTCCACGCCACCGGCTTCACTCCTCACTTCTCACTCTTTCTGAAACACAAAAATGAAATTCTAGGGTTTCTTTTTAGTTTATGTAGGACCAACACAAAGTTGTCATTTACCAAAATGTCCTTTCAACTCTAACCTGGGCCTGTTCCTTGAAGTACACAGCCCAACATGGCTAATTATTTTCCAGTTTTAAAGATGAATGCGGAAAGAGCAGGGAAATGGAGGATGGAAAACGCCACAATACATGAATTTTTTCAATCATTGTAAAAGAGAAAGAGGCCATAGAGAGTCTTGATGGCTCCAGGAGAGGTTTTTCCTCTTAATTGAGGAAGGTATGGATGGGCTGCAATGTGTCACACAAAAACTAGGTTGTCACAGGCGAAGCTAAGCGCAGCCAGGAACTGCCATAAGTTGCACAGGATTTAGTCCTTCTTGAGGTCTCCTCTTGCACCTGTATACTGTGTTCGTATGGCTGCGCGATGGTGTAGGCATGACATTAGAATTTTTTAAATCTGAATACTCAAGTTTTTCCACTCTCTTAATAGAGAAAGCTGTTAATATAATACTTATTGATTACTGCGAGGTTGTGGTAGGAGACTTCGGGTTAGATAGCAAAGCTTTTGAATCATCAAAATTCACATGTGACAACTGCTGGAAGGGGCACTGTATATGCCAGAGGGCTCTAGACTCTCAGAAAGGAGCTGTGCTAGATTTGGTAAGGTTTTCTTCCTACGTTATTATTTCTTTATTTTCCATTCTAGTTGTACTATGTTGGCAAGGTAAAACGGTGGACAACTTCTTCATCTAACGATGGCTCAAGATCACTCGTAAAGAAAATTCACCTAGAAAAAAAAGCTAGATATGCTTGTGGAAAACTAGAGGACAAGGACCTTAAAGAGTGAATAAGAGCTTGAAGAAATTGTCCAAGTAAAGCTATATGATACTTACTCGGTCAAATACCCAAAATTCCCTAAGTGGTTGCCATCCTTGTATGTGGGAAGCTCGGTCAACTAAGTGCAGATCAAGCCCCAAGAAATGTACTTATTCAAAGACAACAAAGGACGTGATGAAATTGCTATGAAGAAAAATGATCCACTTTTGTATATCCAGTGATGTAATGTACCACTCAAAAGGATATTTACTCCAGTGGCACGGCACGTTGTGGCCTAGATGTGAGTACTTGATTTTTAAACGTTGGAATCGTCTATCAACTAAGCTATCTTGAAGCTAAGTGACTTTAAATATGCATTACCCCACAAGTTCTGCAATTAGTTCACTATCTAATATTGCAACTCAAATCTGCATCGTGAAATGGAATCTCTCATTGTGTTTCAAAACTTGCTTCATTAACTAACACATGCCTGAGTGATCCTAAAAGTTTCAACTAGCTGTTTGTAATTTGCTTCTTAATCCAAAATATCTCCTAATATGTTGTGTGACTCAAATCCTGCCAAGGAATCTGAAATCTGTCTTCCGAACGCTAACTTGGTGGCTCAAAATCGTAAGTGCACGAGAAAATGCACCTCTTCTGTACATCCTAATGGTGTAACCGAAGTGTAATTAACTTTTCACTTCTTTATCTATTTACACCCTAGTATTTATTAAGGCGTCTGTGTGTGTTAGTTTCTCCGTCTCTGCCACTCTCCGTGTCTGTTTTCCGCCGCCTCTCTTAACAACCACCGCAGATCGAATCAATTCATGGCTTCTGATGATCATTCGTCAACAACGACAACATGATAGCATGATGATATATCCTCTCGTACTTGCATTGATTAAACTCGTTAAACCTGAATAATTCTATTGTTTTTTGAGTTGTAACAATTTTTTTATTTACACTCAATCAATAATCCTCTTCATCTGATGAAACATAAATCAAGGTGCATAAACTGAAAGTGAACATGGCTGAAAGAATAAATAACCTGAAACAGATTTGAATTGAATACTATATGTTTACCAATAAATATGATCTTGAGCTTCCAGTTAGTGCTAACTTCCTAGCAAGGATTCCAATTTCAGTTGGAAACTCAAGATCTGCAATCTCTAGAGGTATTCATACCTTGTTGATCTAATATCTTAGTGTCAACTTCCAGGATTCGGACTGATTCATCTGGCTGCCGTTTTCGGATCCTATGCTTCTTGTGATACAGGAGAAAGCAACATTGAGCACAGTGGAAAATTTTGAAATTCATCATAAGCGAGTCTATGAAACGTCTATCGTTAAACAACAAAAACAAAACAAATCTGTACATACATCAACTGGGTTAGAAACTTTGAACAAATATAAATTAAAACCATGAGAGGAAAAATCATAGTGTGATGAGATCTATTGGGTGATCCCCATCCAGGAATGCGTAGAGCTTCCCATACAAACAAAAAAATACATTCAAAACAACAACAACCCATTTTCTTATCAGATCTTTCAGAGATTCTTCTTGCGGGCGCCGCTGCCGGCTTCACTCCTCACTTCTCACTCTTTCTAGGGCTACTTTCTATTTTATAGATGAACACATAGTTGTCATTTTACCAAAACGTCCTTTTAACTCTAACCAGGGCCTGAGGTCTCCTCTTGATTTTGTAACCATGTTCCTATGGCGGGGCGATGTTCAACGCATGCCATTCAGAATTTTTGAAATCTGAATAAAGACGTTTTTCCACTCTCTCAATAATATAATACTTTTGAAATGGGGAAATTTTTTTGTAGTCCATTTCTGAGTTTTTTATATATGAAACCCATCATTATAATTCCATGTATGAATAACCCATATTTATTTAGGGAAAAATATCGTTTGGTCCTTTTTTAGGTGGGCCCATGTCTGTTTAGTCCTTTGGTCAAACGCCTTTACTGTTTGGTCCATAATTATTTAAAAATATTTAAATAGACAAAAATACCCTTCCATGTTAAAATTTTTTTTTGTAAGAGATTTTCCGTGCTAACAAAACAGACTTCATTCCTAGGAATGAAGTCTATACAAAAAGCTAAAAAAACAGACTTCATTCCCAGGAATGAAGTCCATACAAAAAAGCTAAAAAAACAGACTTCATTCCCAGGAATGAAGTCCATACAAAAAGCTAAAAAAACAGACTTCATTCCCAGGAATGAAGTCCATACAAAAAGCTAAAAAAACAGACTTCATTCCCAGGAATGAAGTCCATACAAAAAGCTTAAAAGCGGAATTCATTCCCAGGAATGAAGTCCATACAAAAAGCTAAAAATACAGACTTCATTCCCAGGAATGAAGTCCATACAAAAAGCTAAAAAAACAGACTTCATTCCCAGGAATGAAGTCCATACAAAAAGCTAAAAAACAGACTTCATTCCCAGGAATGAAGTCCATACAAAAGCAACATCAGAAAAAGAAAAAAGATAGGATCACCATATTTGCTACAATTTGAATGAAAGTGCTTTAAGAAAAAGAAAAAAGATAGGATCACCATATTTGCTATAAATCAATCAATTAAGGAGATAATTCATAATTAAAGTTTTTTTTTTTCTTTTACAGTCCACCAATAATCTTTTTCAACTTGACGAAACATAAATCAAGGTGCATAAACTGAATATATGTTTACCAATAAATATGATCTTGATTTTTATGTTTCAACAGACTTGATTAGTGCTAATTTCAGATGGAAACTCCGTACTCGATTCTCCAATCTCCAGAGGTATTCATACCTTGTTGATTCTAGATCTAATACCCTATATTCATCGCCTCATCATCTCTCCGAGCACTTCAACAACAAGACATTTATCAGGCTGCCGTTTTCGGATCATATTCTGATTATATTAGAGGAGAAAGCAATACAGTTGAAATCTGTAAAATTCATCACAAGTGAGAGTTTAGGTAACATTCAAAAGCGAAAAAATAACAACTAATCTGCAGATAGAAAACATACATCAACTTCGGCGGACGGAAGGGGGTATCAAAATAAATTAAAACCATGAGAGGAAAAATTATAGTGCAAATCAAATGAAATTTGTGGTGGTGTTGGTGATCTCCATCCAAGGTATATGTAAGGCTTCCCATAGAAACCCAAAATTGCATTCACAACAACAACAACCCATTTTCTTATCAGATCTTTGAGATTTTTGATTTTTTTTTTTCTTTCCACCGGCTTCACTCCTCACTCTTTCTGAAACACAAAAATGAAATCCTAGGTCTTCTTTTTTAGTTTATAGGACCAACACAAAGTTGTCATTTACCAAAATGTCCTTTTAATTAACTCTAACCTGGGCCTGTTCCTTCAAGTACACAACCCAACATGGCTAATTATTTTCGAGTTTTAAAGATGAATGCGAAAAGACCAGGGAAATGGAGGATGGAAAACGCCACAATACATGAGTTTGTTCAATAATTATAAAAGAGAAAGAGGCCATAGAGAGTCTTGATGGCTCCAGGATAGGTTTTTCCTCTTAATTGAGGAAGGTATGGATGGGCTGCAATGTGTCACACAAAAACTAGGTTGTCGCAGGCGGCCAATGCTGAAACCCGCCATAAGTTGCACAGATTTAGTCCTTCTTGATGTCTCCTCTTGCACCTCTATACTATGTTCGTATGGATGCGCGATGGTGTAGGCATGACATTAGAATTTTTAAATCTGAATACTGAAGTTTTTCCACTCTCTTAAAAGAGAAAGCCGTTAATATAATACTTCTTGATTATTGGCGAGGTTGTGGAAGATTAACAATAATTCTCTTATCCCTGTTTCATCCATAATTCTCCTAGAACATTAACAATAATTATTACTTATTATTAATACAAAATATCAATGAAAAAATATACAACATGCATGATTCATTATGATTATCACCGTTATAGAATGTGGGAGTGGCTTCAAAATGTATATACATTACATATCTAATTGGATTTGTTTGTTGTAAACACAAAACAAATAGTTGGAAGGTTTGTTAGATACTTTTCCATATGACCCAAAGAACTCATGTTTTTCCATATGACCCAAAGAACTCATGTTCGAACCTCACTATCCACTTTTTACTAGAAAATCCATAAACCTGGGCCTGGCCTGGCCCGTTATTTATACATACCGGACCAGGCCCGGGCTGGCCTGGCCTGGCCTTTTTTTCAACTCTTGAGTCGAGTTAGGGCATCCTTATCATTCTTACTTTTCTTTCTCCCTCTCCCTCTCCGCCGCCTCAAAACAAAACCACAGCAGATCCATCGATCTTGGCGTTTGATGTCGATGATCATCAACCAACAAAGAACAAAAACATCGTAGCATAATGATATCTCCTCTCAAACGTAAAATCTTATTCTTCATTTCATTTTATTTTTATGTTGAATTGAAATCAATTGCTTACCAAAATAAATCATAATGATTTACTGAACTTTTATTAATTTCGCATCTCTCTTGTTTCTTCTGCAGTGCAAGGATCAGCCAGGTGGATCTCCAATATCTTGGATTGTTATAGGTAAGCAACTTTTTACAAAGAGTGTGAAATTGATTTCCAAATTCATTGTCTGTGAAATATGTCAAAGGAAGATATGAATCCTGTGGTGTTTTTTTATCACAAACGAAGTCAGAACATATTTGTTCAATGAATGTGCAGGTGTGGTTGTGGTTTAGAATCCACTATTCAGGATAGCCATCTCAACCTATCTAAATTTACCACTTAATCCTCCATCTGAACTTGCCATTGAAATAAACCTTCACCAGCTGCTTCTAACTTTCCCGTTTAGCTTAATTCTGCCATTTGAAAGCGTTACGCTAACTTTCCCGTTTAGCTTAATTCTGCCATTTGCCATTGAAAGCTAACTTCCCGTTTAGCTTAACTTTCCCGTTTAGCTTAAGGTCTAGTTCAAAGTTTAATTGTGTACTTGAGGTTAATGTTAGTGTAAGTTTAAGTAGTGATGAGTTGTCTTATGTAGTTAATGAAAGTTTCTTTTGGGGTCATGAAAGAAAATATTCTTCATTTTTCTCTCGTGACCAAGAGAAGCCAAGTAGAAAGAAATCAATGAAGGGCACATGTGAAATATCCAATGTAATTTGTAAAGGACGATCCACGGATGCTTCAAGTTTGACAACCTAAGGGCGAGAGCACATCTTATCTGGGTTAATATGTTCACTATTTAGCTAACACTTATCCTCCAGCTGAGAATGGGCATTCATCCCTGTGCGTCAAAATAATCCTTCACCGGCAGTTTCAAATTGTCCCCTTTGGCTCAATGATGGCAGTTCAAGACATAATGGTAAGAATATTATGTTAATAATAATTTTGTAATTCTAAAGGGGTGTAAACATTTTTTTGTGTGGTTTAGCAACAAAGTAGGATTTGTTTAATCTCATCCTTGACTAGCTTAAGTTAAGATGGGTTCTAATAATCCAGATTAAGGCCTGGTTTAATGTCTGATTGTGTACTTTAAGGTTAAGTTGTGATGAACTGTCCCATGTAGCTACTGAGTTGTCTCTATATCATATGATGAAAAAGGCTAAGAGACACATAAGTTGTTCTTAATTTTCCTCATAAAATGTTGATTTTGGTCGTCATATTAGTCTTTTCATGCATATATTTATGAGCACCAACAGTAGCAACAAGAACACCGCATAAGTTGTTCTTAATTTTCATGCATAAGTTGTTCTTAATTTCCCTCATAAAATGTTGCCTCTATTTCTTCTTTGTAATTCTACCAGTATAACATTGTTAGTATCTAATAATACTGTGTATGACGCTGTATATCTATTCAGTTCACTTGTAGGTATGTTAATACTATGAGTACTTCTGTTTTCAGCTAGAGATATAGTTTATATCATAGTTGTGGTTAAGTTATAATGACTTAGGAGCTGAAAATCTAACAAACGTTATGCAGTAATGATCACTGTTTTGGCAATCTAGGCCTGTGATTGGTATCAACATTTTCTTTAATCTTAACTGTAGTAATCATATGAAAGTCTTCTTTGGAACTCATCAACATA
Source organism: Papaver armeniacum (assembly GCA_023531295.1). NCBI lineage: Eukaryota > Viridiplantae > Streptophyta > Magnoliopsida > Ranunculales > Papaveraceae > Papaver > Papaver armeniacum. The sequence continues at coordinate 150,076 of JAJJWW010003481.1, read as the reverse complement.
GAAATGTGCTAGTTTTCTGAATGACTGAGAATTGTTTTGTAGGCTAACTTACTTGCATCAGGCTGATCAATAAAAAAAAAAACAAAAAAAAAAATTGGGCCTTTTAATAGATGTGAGTATGTTCTATTCAATGTGAATTCTCCTCTGAGTTTCTTATTGTTAGTCATATCGACGTGTTTTCAGCAGCAGTATTTTGGTCGTCATATTAGTCTTTTCATGCATATATTTATGAGCACCAACAGTAGCAACAAGAACACCGCAGCATAATGATTTCTTCTCTCAGTGCAGGAATCATATGGATTGCAACCAGAAGATCGTTTATCTAGCTTTCATCTGCAGTGCAAGGATTATTTGGATATCCAAGTTTCTAGATTTCTATATGGTAATCCACTTTCCTCGAAGAATGGTGGCCATCTGGGTGCTTTATTTGGCTAATTTATTTAGCTGTCTAATGGAGGAGCAGGTGTGGTTGTGGTTTAGAATCCACAATTAAGGATGGTCGTCCAAGGTGTTTGAAGAACCATAGTGGTGAGTTTTCACATTTGTATGAATATCTAGTAACCAGATTAAACCTTTTTTGCATTTGGTAGATATAAGATGGGTATGTAAGATGCACATGACATGAGTCTTAACTTGAATCAAAATGAAGGCCTGATGCATAAATTGTTTTAATGTTTCTTGGAATGCTTTCTCAAAGCAAAGATGGATCAAGTGGAATTTGTAACATGTGATCCTATACTACACGTTTGCCAATGCTTTCATAAATATGGTTTTGTGTTGCTAACATTTGTTGATAAAACTTTTGTCGTTGTTAATATTTAGTGACTGAGATCTGTTTCATACTAACAAAAGTACTCTTTTCAGGTGTCCAAGTTATATGGCAGGTGACCAAGAGAAGCCAAATAGGTCACCGGTGATAGATGGAAATGAAATTTGTCATTGCCCTCCGCGAATTTCAGAAGCTTCAAGTTCACAATGTAAGGGAGAGAACACAGACAATCTGCGTCATTCACCAAGCTGCTTCTAATTTTCCTGTTTAGCTCAAATCTGGGACTTCAAGGTGTTTTGCCTTTTAGGATATGCACCAGTTGCTTCGAGTCAGATATCAAGAGGATTCCTGGGTATCTGATGTCCTTTGCTGTCGCCAGTGCAGTTGCATTGCTTTCGTTTCCTCCGTAAAAGAGGCGGTGATTCCTAATGGAATTGATCCAGCTTTAAAGGAGGATACCTTGGTGGTCCTAAATGATGAAACCCGACCCTACAAATCCTAGGTTTCATTGACCCACATCACAGGTGGAAAATGCTAGCCTACAGAAGTTATGTAAGTTTTGTTGCTGTTGAGACGAGATTGATGAGCAGAAACTAAACCCCATTCACCAAAAAGTCAACCTGAAGAAACACATGATATTGCTTGATCTTTCGATTTTATTAAAGAACCGAATCCCCACGTTGATAAGAGATAAGCAATGGATGATTGAGATATTTGAGAGGAAAAGTCATAATGACAGTATAATGTGAAAATGCTTACCATACTTTTGGTGTCAAACTACTAAGATGCAAACACATTGATCAGAAAATCAATCCAATGCCAAAATATTCTAGTGAAAACAAGTAGGAAGATAATGTGAAACATAAAGCATGTATGTTCATCCTACTAACGGGATCCTGCTAGTGACTACGTTTACTTCAATAATCAATTTTGGGAAATAGAATGGAATCCTTGAAAAATTTATGTCTTCCCATAAGTATTAGTTCTATAAAAATAGAAATTAAACATGCAAATGAGATGGAGAATATAGGTCCTTAAAAATTCTCATTCAATATCACTATTAGAATTTCAAAACATAAAATATACGAAAATGATTCAGCTAAACCAATCATAATGTACTTTACAGGAAAATCCTTACTTGAAATTAAAATATCATCTTATTGTTTTTCTATTTGAGAGCAAGCTGAACGTCAAATTGCACTGTATTCAACTCGTCAAATTGAATTCAAGAAAAGCATATGCTTACAGCGGTATATATTTCGGTTGGAAACTCAGTACTCCATTCTCGGATTCAGACCTTTGGGGGTTTCCTACCCTGTTGATTCCAGATCTAATTACCCTAAATCGATCCTGTGTTGCTTTGTGTTGATGGTGTCTGTTCATTATTTGATTACCTAAACACTTCAAATCAATTAATCAGACTGCCAATTCTACAACCCAGTGGAGATCTGCAAAATTCACCACAAGTGAAGTAGAGCTACTGAGAGAGCAGAGACCATCAAGCCCCAAGTAATAAATTAAAACCATGAGAGGAAAAATCATAAAGCGACATCACATCTATCGTATGATGATCTCCACCAGGTACATACAAGCCCAAAATTATATTGATGACGACAAAAACAACCCATTGCAGATGATGATCTGATCTCTAAGAGCAACTGCAAAGGCGACTAAACTCATTTATTTGGTCTCCGAACCAGCGTAGCGGACGGACCATCGACCAAATCCCGTAACTAAATCAACAAGTAAGCGATTATATTTGGTCGGGCGACCAAGACCAAACCCAAATTTTAGTCGAGCGTTGATATAGTGTTCGCCCCACACCAAAGTTGATATAGTATTCGCCCCACACCAGGCGGACGTAAAGTCTACGCCCCACAGCAGGCGTAGTTTATACCCCGCCCCATATATATATATATATTTTTTTTTTTTTAATTTATTGTGGGGCGGTGTTTATACCTCCGCCCCACTCAAAAGTTTTGATAGTTTATATGGGGCGGGGGTATTGTTTTGTTGCTTTTTTTTTTTTTTTTTTTTTAAACTTTTTTTGGAACCAGATTTAACGTATACCCCTCCGCCTCCCATCAAAGTAACGTATACTTCACGCCCCCACCGCAGCTTGCTCTAAGAGAGATTTTTCTTGGATTTTTTTTTGTTTCTTCAATGCCGCCGGCCTCACTTATCTCTCTCCACATCCACTTTCTCACTTTTCTCTTTTCTCAAACATATAATGCGAATTCTAGGTTTTTTATTTTGGCTGACGACCCTAATTAAGTGTTAATTTACCAAATGGTCCTTCAAATTTTAGAACCCACAAAGGAAGAAAAATTTGTTGATTGTGTATAAAATATATCTAAGGGGTGTAATCAAAGTGTAGTTTTATAATCCCATTTGTCTATTTTTCCTACTATTTAGATTTAGATCTTAGCCCGAGTACTCACTCATTCTTAGTTTTCTTTTTTTACTCCACTCCCCTTTCCTCTTTTCTTGAGTGTTTCCGTCATCTCACATCCGCCGCCGCTACCACTGTCCATCATGGTTTTTGATGTCGATATTTATGGAATAACAACAAAAAGATCCCAACATGACGATATCTCCTCTCAAATGTAAGATCTTACCCTTTCATTTTATTTAATTTTTAAAATTAATAGTTTATCAGACTCAATTAATTTGCTTCTCTTGTTTCATGTGCAGTGCAAGGATCAGACTTGCTTTATCTCCAATTCACATGCCTCAAGGATCAGGCTTGTTGAAATGGACCAAGTGCCACTGGTGTGTAAGTTTAATCGAACAATGAGTTTTTTTTTTTTTTTTTTTTAAATCTAATTTAGGACTAGTAATTAATATTGATTTTCATTTTTATAATGGACCGAAGACAAGTTTGGTTTACTGTTGTATAACTTATTGGGCTTATAACACCTTTGTGAATAAATGGACAGCTGGGTTATTTTCTTGCTTTACCTTGTTGGTTGATTCATTAATCCTGATGGTGTGGTGTAATTTTAGAACAAGTTACATGTTCGGTCCGTAAGTGCTGCTGGATACTGATTTTTACTTTTAATCATCATTAAATGTCTAGATATTTATCCAATTTGAACTAATCATTTGCATTAAATTTGGTGGCTTCAGTTTGTTAATTGTACATGTATTTCTCGGCTTATTCAATTTCATGTGGTGGTGCTGAAATACCATAGTTCAATATGTCATAGTTAGATCATAGTACAACATTTTTATTCTTTCCGATGGTTTGTTCAGGTTGATAGAGCCTCAAACGTTTTTGGGCAATCAACCTTATTCGAGGCAAAGCTGCCTTTGTCAAGCTGGGGTTCGAAGGACAAACTTTCCGCCCTAGAGAAGAGGTAGATGTTAATCCTCACTGGCACCAAACCTTCATCTTCAACGGCAGTTACCTTAGACTTCAGGATCTCAAACTTCAGGCTTCATCCCTTTTAGAGCGCCGAAATAATCCTTCACGAGCTGCTTCTAACATTCCTTTTATCTCCGTTCTGGCACTTCAAGACGTTATGGTAACAATATTGAACTTTTACTCTGCATTTTAATATAAGTTGTTATGCAGTAATGATATACTAATCTGTACTTATGATTGGTTCTTATGCAATAATGATACTTTGAGTAGGGTCAGGAGTGTAAACTATTCTGATTGCTGTCTTTTTATGGTTCACATTGGTCAGCAAATCAGTCAAATGCCTAGATATTCTGGTCAACAGAAGTATGAAGGAATTGCGAAGCATGAAGTATGTACAATCATCATACTAATCATGATCGTGCTAGTTATAATGCTCACTTCAGTAATCAATTTCGGGAAATATATGGAATCCCTGACAAACTTAAGGCCTTGTGATGGTTTATAAGTATCAAATCCACATAAGAAAAGAGAAGTTGAACATGCCCATGAGATGGAGAATATGGGTCCTTAAAGTTGTCGTTCAGTATTACTATATGCATTTCAAAACGGAAAATGTTGAATTTCGTTGGTTGAACACATCTTCACAACTAGCCGAATAATCATCGGTAGCTTATAATATGCACATTAGCAAAGTTATAATCTTTATGTTTAAAATCCGTAATAGCTTCTTCTTCTTTTCTTTTGATGCAACTGTAATAGCTTCTTTAGCACAACTGAAGGCACTCGTATACACTTCCAAACAAGAATCTAAACATTTCTTAAGGAGCGGTTCTTTTTCCATCTTCCAGAAGTTTATATACCATATATGGTAAAAGATTGGTTGCATTATCTCCACATAATTGCATTGATATTAAGCCAAGCCTAAAGAGATCCGGACTCTGAAGACTTACTTTTGAGGGTTTGATCTAAAAGCTGACACAACGAGATTTCAGACTTGCTTAGATAGATGGGTTAGGTAATATAAAAAAAATCTGAAATTTAGAGAAAACAAAAATAAATAACAAAATTATTTTGAAAAACAAAATGGTAGATCTCATTACAACTAAAAATATTTTTACATAATACGTTGGGTATTTTTCTTGAATGTATTACTTCATTTAACTTCTTTCTTGCCGTGAGACAAGATTGATGAGCAGAAACTAAACCCCATTCACCAAATACCATCTCAAATTCGGAAGAGTCAAGAAAACCTGAAGAAACACATGATATTGCTCGATCTTTCAATTTGAGATATCTGGAAACAGATGATCTTCCTCAATTTTTCAATTTTCTTAAACAACCCTGGAATCCCCACATTGAACAACAAAGATAAGAGATAAGTAATGGATGATTTGAGACATCTGAGAGGAAAAGTCATAATGCCATAATAATTCGTTGGTGATGATGTTAGGGAAGCATCTGCCATGATATTGTTTGGGTGCCATTCACCATAACAAACATAGATGTGATAAGATAAGAGAGTTTGTTTATTTAGGGTCAGGGTTTTGTTTTCTTTTTCTCTACACAAAGAAGAGGGATGGGCAGGCACAAACTGGATATAATCTCTATAGAGAAGAGAACTATACTACTTATAATGCTTAAAATTTGCCTGTTATTAGTTTAGGTTTATTTATTACCCTTGATTTCAGTTTTCTTCATTCATCTAACGGCTCATCACATTTACTTGACTGACCGTAATTTTTGACCGTGCTATAAACGGCTCCGAGAGCATCTCCAATGATAACTTGGTGTGCATCTTTTTGGAAGTTGTCTTTTCTGATTTAAAGACCAAATTTTCCTTAATTGAGGAGATAAAAGAAAAACATCTCCAACCATAATTGTATTGTTTTAGTTCTGAACTTTTTTTCAACCTTTGATCTAAATTATATATTCAATCATACCCATAGATAATGATGAGTAGGATGTTCACATCCTCTAAGAGAACCTCTAAAACCAGAGGATGGCTTTGAGGATGTCTACATAACTACTAGACACATCATCTTAACTTTCTCCTTCACATTCCCATTGGAGAGGATGTTTTTAGTTAAATCATTGAAAATCCTAGGTGGTTCGGGATATTTAGACATTTACAATGTCTCATTGAGATGCTCGATTGTACTTCATATAAACAAGGACAATTTTAAAAGGTAGATGTTTTTGTCATATGAGTGTAAATCTTGGAAAGTTGTGGCTCTCTGGTTAATAAATAGCTAGCAATCCGTTCTTCTAAAATTCATCTAGAGTTTGATGAATTTCTTTTTTTGCGTTACTCAGAGTAGCCATTTCGATATTCAGAATTAAAGTAAAACAATTACAAAGACCTTATAACAACGCAATGCCAAATCCGTTACTCAGAGTAGCCATTTCGATTTTCAGAATTAAAGTACAACAATTACGAAGACCTTATAACAAGGCAATGCCAAATCGGTCTCTCTAATACAAAATATTCTTGGTGGTCCAAATTTGATCCATATGGGTTTCATACGCAACAATATTGCTTTGTTTAGAAGGGTGCAAAAATCGTTGGTTTTTTATGTTTTAAGGTCTGAGTGTGTACTTAAGCTACTTTAACAGTCACGACATGAGTTTCACTATCCTTGTAGGGGATCTTGTCGAGCTATGATATACCAAACCCCACAAACAATCAGTAAGAAGCAGATAACGAGTGCAATGAAAATTGATGTACCCATTACTTGGTTGCGACAAGAACAAAAAATGCTGAGCACAATGAAACAAGTAGAAACAACTCTAAGTGGAATAAACGACTGTCATAACTCTTCCACGGATCGAAAGACTCTCAGACTTCAAGTAAGTAAGAACCCAATTTCCTCGAGAGATAAACTAAACACAAGGGAAATTGAAGAAAGAAGAAGTATCAGAAGATACTTAAAGGTATTGGCAGCACATTCAAACAATTAGGACTGCCGCTTTTACATAACTGAATCAATCAAAATAAGGAACCAAAGATGACATAAGATGCAGTTCACACAAAAAAAATGAAACATAAATCGAATAATGATGCTAGTAGTAGGCTGAATAATTGGATTGTTGCTTGAGTTGTAACAATGCTTCTTTTGTAGTTAATCAATAACAACACGAAACGTATTTGAACATATGATTACCAATACGTATAAACGCCTTCCGCTTAGTGCTAATAACATCTTTATCTTCTTCATCTTCTTCACCATCTTCAACGAACGACAGCAGCATCGTTCATTTAATTTTGGAGCTGATTAGAGCACATAGAGCTAACAGAGACCGAAAGATTACAAGACGCTTGTTGCCTCTTGATTAACCACAAATGTACGAGAAGAAAACAAGAAGAAAAACTAGATCTATAATCTCTTCAACGATGTACGAAGAAAACAAGACGCTTGCTGCCTCAAATCACGATATATCTCCAACTATATCGTGACTCCACTGTCTCCAACTATATCGTGACTCCACAAATGTACAGAAGAAAACAAGACGCTTGCTGCCTCTTGATTAACCACAAATGTACAGAAAAAAAACTAGATCTATAATCTCTTCACCGATGGGAACCCACAAAGAAGCAAACTTAAAAAGATTTGAGAGAAAAGAAAATCTAGATCTAGAAAAGAAGAGAGAAAGTAAATCTGAGAATGATTCAATCTCTCTTATATTTTGACTATATATATGGTCCTTATCCAAAAGGGTATTTCTGCCACTACAAGGTGATATTTACATCAGCCATGACATCAGCGTAGGACCAAACAATAATTTTTAGGACCAAACTATAATTTATATCACCAAATAGGACCAAACAGACATTTGACTGGGTCAAATGGACTAGACTCTCTCTAATATATTATTCCTAGGACCAAACTATAAGTAGAAGTTGTTTACACAAATAACCTTTTACTGAGAATTAATTTGTTATTTTTTAATGCAAAAAATAAATAAAATTGTTGTACAAATTATAATCCCTAAAAAAACTCTTTTGATTTCTATTGAATAATTCCCTCCCTAATCACGTTATTTGTTTCTCTCTTAAACTAGAACACCGCTACCACGGTGGGGAGCAGGGGCGGAGGCAGCCCATTGCAAGGGGGTGCACTTGCACCCAGTCCGGTACCTCAAAGCCCATTTCAAGCCCAAGCTGGAATTTTTTTTTAACATTTAAGCCTAATTTTCCATTTTTGCACCCCCTAAAAAAATGTTTGCACTCTATAGCAGAATTTTGCACCCCATCCAACATTTCTTGGCTCCGCCCCTGGTGGGGAGGGCCGACCGAAGAAAAACGGAACACTGCTTCTTTGTCGATCATGCTCATGTACAGTTGTTTATGGGTAAAAATCGTTTCCGCCGATTTTGGTAAATTCGGTAGGTGAGTGAGAAACTGGTTTAAACCCTAAACAAATGTGCTGCACGTGAGCACTTTATAGATTCGAGAGATCAATCTGTACAAGTCCGGCCTAAACGAAGAAATGGCCGTTCCAGACTTGCTTCGGTCACAAAGTGGAGGAGAAGGGTTGATTTGGGGAGGGAAGCAAAGAAAGGTGTTGAGACCAGAATAATTTTGAAGAGTAGTGTCTCGACTTGTATCAGAAAGTGAAAGCTTAGGAAGCTTGTAAGAGATGAAAGCTTTTTGGAGAGTGTTGATGGTGGTTTTTAGACAAGGGGTAAAATCGTAAAACCCCATGACCTAGTGTTACCCGCAACACATTAACTAAGAGCATTTAACTCAGGTGTAAATAATTAATAGGGGTATTTTTTCAAAATTAGGGTTTTCAACACAGAACCCTAATTCCAAAACCAAGCCGCATACTGCGCACCATGGCAACAATGCCAAACCAAGCCGCACCCCTGCGCACCATGGCAACAATGCCAAACCAAGCCGCATACTGCGCACCATGGCAACAATGCCAAACCAAGCCGCATGCTGCGCACCATGGCAACAATGCCAAACCAAGCCGCATGCTGCGCACCATGGCAACAATGCCAAACCAAGCCGCATGATGCGCACCATGGCAACAATGCCAAACCAAGCGCACCCTGCGTACCATGGCAACAATGCCAAACCCAGCCGCATGCTGCGCACCATGGCAACAATGCCAAACCAAGCCGCATACTGCGCACCATGGCAACAATGCCAAACCAAGACGCACCCTGCGCACCATGGCAACAATGCCAAACCAAGCCGCATACTGCGCACCATGGCAACAATGCCAAACCAAGCCGCATCTTCAATGCGCACCATGGCAACAATGCCAAATCAAGCCGTATGCCTTTGGCCCACGCCCAACATAGCGCCTAGGTTTGCAAGACTTGCAACTAGGTCAACATGGCCGCACGTGCCATTGGCACATGCCAACACGTGCCTCAAGCCATATTTCCAAGCCGCGTGCCTTTGTCCCACGCCAAACATAGCGCCCTAGGTTTGCAAGACTTGCAACTAGGTCAACATGGCCGCACATGCCAACACGTGCAAAGCCATATTTCTAAGCTGTTATGCCTTTGGCCCACGCCGAACATAGCGCCCTAGGTTTGCAAAGACTTGAAACTAGGTCAACATGGCCGCACGTGCCATTGGCACATGCCAACACGTGCCGCAAAAGCCATATTTCCAAGCCGTATGCCTTTGGCCCACGCAAACATAGCGCCCTAGGTTTGCAAGACTTGCAACTAGGTCAACATGGCTGCACGTGCCATTGGCACATGCCAACACGTGTCGCAAGCCATATTTTCTAAGCCGCTATGCCTTTGGCCCACGCCAAACATAGCGCCCTAGGTTTGCAAGACTTGCAACTAGGTCAACATGGCCGCGTGCCATTGGCACATGCCAACACGTGCCGCAAGCCATATTTCCAAGCCACTATGCCTTTGGCCCACGCCAAACATAGCGCCCTAGGTTTGCAAGACTTGCAACTAGGTCAACATGGCCGCACGTGCCATTGGCACATGCCAACACGTGCCGCAAGCCATATTTTGAGGCCGCTATGACGACGCCGAACATACCGCCCTAGGTTTGCAAGAATTGCAACTAGGTCAACATGGCCGCAGGTGCCATTGGCACATGCCAAACACACACGCTAGTAGCCTAACTTGCAAACCATGCAACCTACAACCAAGGCATTCCGCACATGCCATTGGCACATGCCAAACACACACGCTAGTAGCCTAACTTGCAAACCGTGCAACCTACCACCAAGGCATTCCGCACATGCCATTGGCACATGCCAAACACACACGCTGGTAGCCTAACTTGCAAACCGTGCAACCTACCACCAAGGCATTCGCACATGCCATTGGCACATGCCAAACACACACGCTGTAACCTAACACAAACCATGCAACCTACCACCAAGGCATTCCGCACATGCCATTGGCACATGCCACACGCGCCACTAGCGGCGCCACTTGCACTCAAGATGCAACCAACACTCGAGACATCGACACAAACTGGGGATGCTTCTTTAGGGTTTTGGTTTGGCGATCCAAGATTCCGAACAGTACACTACGCTCACATTAAGAAAGCGTGAAAAGGAATAAAGCGGTCAAATAAAAGAGGAAATAATGGTGAAAAACGTTTTCACCCATTAAACCATGCGGTTACCACCTCCTCTCATTATTTCACCCTTTACTCTCTTCCTTCATGAGGCCAAGGTACGTTTCAATCTCGACTTGTATAAATAGGTCTTACCTATTTCCACCAGACACCAAGTCTCGGTCAGGAGAAATATACTACACTTACACTCTCAGAAAGGCAACTTTGCAAGCTCTCCCAAAAGCTTTCATCTCTTGCAAGCTTCCTAAGCTTTCACTTTCTGATATAAGTCGAGATACTACTCTCCTCAACACCTTTCTTTGCTTCCCTCCCCAAACCAAGCCGCATACTGCGCACCATGGCAACAATGCCAAACCAAGCCGCATGCTGCGCACCATGCCAACAATGCCAAACCAAGCCGCATACTGCGCACCATGGCAACAATGCCAAACCAAGCCGCATACTGTGCACCATGGCAACAATGCCAAACCAAGCCGCATACTGCGCACCATGGCAATAATGCCAAATCAAGCCGCTATGCCTTTGGCCCACGCCCAACATAGCGCCCTAGGTTTGCAAGACTTGCAACTAGGTCAACATGGCCGCACGTGCCATTGGCACATGCCAACACGTGCCGCAAGCCATATTTCCAAGCGGCTGTGCCTTTGGCCCACGCCAAACATAGGGCCCTAGGTTTGCAAGACTTATACCTAGGTCAACATGGCCGCACGTGCCATTGGCACATGCCAACACATGCCGCAAGGCATATTTCTAAGCTGCTATGCCTTTGGCCCACGCCAAATAAAGCGCCCTAGGTTTGCAAGACTTGCAACTAGGTCAACATGGCCGCACGTGCCATTGGCACATGCCAACACGTGCCGCAAGCCATACTTCCAAGCCGCTATGCCTTTGGCCCACGCCAAACATACCGCCCTAGGTTTGCAAGATTTGCAACTTGGTCAACATGGCTGCACGTGCCATTGGCACATGCCAACACGTGTCGCAAGCCATATTTTCTAAGCCACTATGCCTTTGGCCCACGCCAAACATAGCGCCCTAGGTCTGCAAGACTTGCAACTAGGTCAACATGGCCGCACGTGCCATTGGCACATGCCAACACGTGCCGCAAGCCATATTTCCAAGCCGCTATGCCTTTGGCCCACGCCCAATTATAGCGCCCTAGGCTTGCAAGACTTGCAACTAGGTCAACATGGCTGCACGTGCCATTGACTCATGCCAACACGTGCCGCAAGCCATATTTCCAAGCCGCTATGCCTTTGGCCCACGCCAAACATAGTGCCCTAGGTTTGCAAGACTTGCAACTAGGTCAACATGGCCGCACGTGCCATTGGCACATGCCAACACGTGCCGCAAGCCATGTTTCGAAGCCGCTATTCCTTTGTCCCACGCCCAATTATAGCGCCCTAGGCTTCCAAGACTTGCAACTAGGTCAACATGGCTGCACGTGCCATTGACACATGCCAACACGTGCCGCAAGCCATATTTCCAAGCCGCTATGCCTTTGGCCCACGCCAAACATAGCGCCCTAGGTTTGCAAGACTTGCAACTAGGTAAACATGGCCGCACGTGCCATTGGCACATGCCAACACGTGCCGCAAGCCATATTTGAAGCCGCTATGCCTTTGGCCCACGCCCAATTATAGCGCCCTAGGCTTGCAAGACTTGCAACTAGGTCAACATGGCTGCACGTGCCACCGGCACATGCCAACACGTGTCGCAAGCCATATTTCTAAGCCGCTATGCCTTTGGCCCACGCCAAACATAGCGCCCTAGGTTTGCAAGACTTACAACTAGGTCAACATGGCCGCACGTGCCATTGGCACATGCCAATATGTGCCGCAAGCCATATTTCCAAGCCACTATGCCTTTGGCCCACGCAAAACATAGCGCCCTAGGTTTGCAAGACTTGCAACTAGGTCAACATGGCCGCACGTGCCATTGGCACATGCCAACACGTGCCGCAATCCATATTTCGAAGCCGCATGCCCACGCCCAACATAGCGCCCTAGGTTTGCAAGAATTGCAACTAGGTCAACATGGCCGCAGGTGCCATTGGCACATGCCAAACACACACGCTGGTAGCCTAACTTGCAAACCATGCAACCTACCACCAAGGCATTCCGCACATGCCATTGGCACATGCCAAACACACACGCTGGTAGCCTAACTTGCAAACCGTGCAACCTACCACCATGGCATTCCGCACATGCCATTGGCACATTCCAAACACACACGCTGGTAGCCTAACTTGCAAACCGTGCAACCTACCACCAAGGCATTCCGCACATGCCATTGGCACATGCCAAACACACACGCTGGTAACCTAACTTGCAAACCATGCAACCTACCACCAAGGCATTACGCACATGCCATTGGCACATGCCACACGCGCCACTGGCAGCGCCACTTGCACTCAAGATGCAACCAACACTCGAGACATCGACACAAACTGGGGGATGCTTATTTAGGGTTTTGGTTTGGCGTTCACAATATGCAGCGTACACTACGCTCACATTAAGAAAGCACGAAAAGGAATAAAGCGGTCGAATAAAAGAGGAAATAATGGTGAAAAACGTTTTCACCCATTAAACCATGCGGTTACCACCTCCTCTCATTATTTCACCCTTTACTCTCTTCCTTCATGAGGTCAGGGTACGTTTCAATCTCGACTTGTATAAATAGGTCTTACCTATTTCCACCCACAACAAGTCTCGGTCGGAGAAATATACTACACTTACACTCTCGGAAAGGCAACTTTGCAAGCTCTCCCAAAAGTTTTCATCTCTTGCAAGCTTCCTAAGCTTTCACTTTCGATATAAGTCGAGATACTACTCTCCTCAACACCTTTCTTTGCTTCCTCCCCAAATCAACCCTTCTCCTCCACTTTGTGACCGAAGCAAGTCTGGAACGGCCATTTCTTGGTTTAGGCCGGACTTGTACAGATCGATCTCTCGAATCTATAAAGTGCTCACGTGCAACACATTTGTTTAGGGTTTGAATCAGTTTCTCACTCATCCACCGAAATTACCGAAATCAGCAGAAGCGATTTTACCCATAAACAATTGGCGACCACAGTGGGAGGATTGATCTATCGGCTACAATACCAACTCCAACTCCTGATTTCGTTTTCCGAACATCAAATCCCAACATGGTGGAACTCAGATCTGGAGCGGCTGCCGAGAACATCAGCACAGAACGCATCCCTGATGTTGGCGTCTCTCCCCATAACGTTGTTACTTCACCAACTGACAACAGCAACATCGAATGCACTCCCTTAAGTGTAACACCGCCTATCACCAGGTCCAGAGTCGCTGCCTCCTCTAGCGTCTCTGCACAACCCTCTAATCACGGCAACGAGAATATCTCTTCGGTGTCACGCCCCCGATCACCGGGGCTAGGCGCCGCCACGCGACCCCGAATGCTTGTTCCAAACATGGCGCCTCCGACAACTAAGGCTCCAATTACCCCGCCGATGGGACGAGAGACCGGAGGGACCAGAGGAAGTCGCCCTTACGTCACCATCGCCGATTTGATGGAACGACGGAGACGCTCGCGAGCCCAGGTGGCTGACATGGTTTCAACACAAAAGGAGGTGCTCACCTTTCTTAAAACCCTGACAGAGCGACTACCCCGTGAGTCGCATCCTCCAGAGACGCCTAGAAGCATATCCAACAACCCTGACGCCGGCACCTCGGCAGGGCACGCCTCCACGGATGAAGAAACTCGCACTAGAGTCCGTTGGAGAGAAATCAACCACCAAATTTCGTCACGAGAAGATTTGGAGCAACTCCTACGTGACCGAATCAAGCATGATGAGTTCGATGTACATCATCACCAACCCCCTTACCCATCCGAAATACAGAGAATCCCTCTCCCAAGGGGGTACTCTTCCCCTCAATTTACCCTGTACGATGGTACCGGGAATGCACGCGAACATGTTTCTCGTTTCCTGGAATACTTGGGTGAATATGAATATAATCAAGTTCTTCGTTTAAGGGAATTTTCAAAATCACTTACCGGAAGGGCGTATACATGGTACAACAGCATCCCCCCGAACAGCATTCCCAACTGGAGTAGCATGGTCACCGCGTTTTACAGGAAGTATTTCTTCGTGTCTGAACAAGTTACCTTTTCGGACCTCGGGAGAATGTACCCGGTGGGATAACGAACATCCGAATGATTTCGTCAAAAGGTTCGGGTTCAAGCACTCGACTCATCACGACCCAAACGTGACCGAGCAACAATTGGTAAACTCATGCATCAATGGTATGGTCCCGATCTACCGCGCCCTGCTAGAAAACTTGCGTTTCCAAACATTCTCCGAACTCCATGAGGCCGCCAGACGATCTGCAACAACAGCACCAGCATTGCTGGAAAGGACTAGGCCAACTCGAACTGAAGACGCACGTGAAACTCGCGGGAGCAGGCGCCTCATCAGCAAACAATTTAATGCCGGCTCATCCTCCATGAACATAGTGAACGAAAGAGGAAAAAGGAAAGCCGCCACTACGAGCCACCAGCCGAAACGTGAAGCGCCGGCGCAACGGGAACCCTCGCAACGGAAGATCGCCACTAAAACTCCTGTGCAGCATCGTGAGGCCGAAGGAAATATCCTTGATTTCCCATTCCCCATCGAGAAGGTGATTGACCTCCTAGAAGCCTGGGTTCAAGATGATGTCATCGTTGCCACCGCTTAGACGTCCACCAACTGAGGCTGAGATGGCAAACCCCAAATACTGCCATTACCACAGGTTCGTTCACCACCCGACTAGCGATTGCAACAGATTAAAGCATATTTTCAAGGAAAGGATAGAAGCAGGAGAACTCCAACTAGGAGACGAAATAGTGCATCGAGACCCACTCCCAATAAGAAACTGCGGTTCCTCTGGGGAGTCCGTGCACGAGACTGTACAATGCATGATGCGACATATATGCGAAATTCTCTATCTCTCCAAGGTTCAGCGCCAAGATATTTTCGCAGCTCTCAATCGTGTTGTATCCGGCAAACGGCTTTTTCTCCCCTCGGAATCCATGCCAAGGGATCAAGCTTCCCAAACAAGCGAAGCGGAGAACTGGGGACTGCTGACCACGTCCCGTTTAAGAGGTACTGAATTTGATGACACGCTCATCGACACGACCTCTGACCACAACATCATCACTTTCAAGACACTAAAGGCAGCCGGATTTACAAAACAAGACGCTACCTATTTCCCGTCTGTGATTAAGAGCTTGAGAGGAGAGGCTTTGAACGCGCATGGCTACATCAACCTAGAGATCGAGATGGGAGACGCTATAACGCACAACAAGTTCCACATTGTCAAAGAACTATATCATGACATGATCTTGGGACGCTTATGGGCGCTCGAAAACAAAGCAAAACTGGGCGTACACCCTCTGCCGACATCCCTGCCCGAAGGGATTCCCAACAAATCGTCCCACGGGTTATCACATCAACGAGCTATTAAAGGAACCCAAGCGTCCGAAGAGGACCCGTTGGCGCTAGCCCATGATTTTCAAATGCAAGTAAGTCTGACCGAGCAACCTTTTCTGCAACCGACCTTTTCTTCCCCATTCTGTCATGGGGACTCGGCGCAACAACCGACACGAACGCTGTCAAAAAATTTGAATGGGGAGCTGGACCATTCGAACACTTTGCAAGAAGCTTGGAAGCTTCTAGCGAAACCAACGAAGCCAAGGCTCAAGTGGTTACACGACGTCTGAACCCGTTTTCAATCGGAGATGTAGTGGTTAAGGAAAGCTCGTTTCAAGTTGGGAGGATGACAGTAAAGATGGATTTGCCCGAGGAAGGTGAAGGCGAGCTGTACCTGG
Organism: Papaver armeniacum; assembly: GCA_023531295.1. NCBI lineage: Eukaryota > Viridiplantae > Streptophyta > Magnoliopsida > Ranunculales > Papaveraceae > Papaver > Papaver armeniacum. The sequence goes on along the minus strand of JAJJWW010003481.1, from coordinate 133,543 downwards.
TTGCGGATACCCTTTTGGGAGGATATTGCAAGCTCATCAATACCGACACACCTAAAGGCGTGATAGTTCACTCGCGATGGCTCAAGGAATCCAATCCCTAAAATGCTGTATTTCCCAATCACTCCCCTTTTCAGTACTTCCTTTGAATCATTCCTCTTAATAGCTGTACTTCCCCAGGATGAATACACCGTTTTGTATTTTTCCCTGGAGATCTACCCTTTTGTCAAAAATAATAAAATAAAATAAATATATCTCTTCCCGAGCGAATCCTTCAGATATCAGAGAAATTCATCAGAAGAACCCAGAAAACCATTGCAGAGCCATCATACCACAACCCCTTTCAAATATATATATATATATATATGAAGCAAAAGGTTTACTGATGAAGAAGAAGGGAAAGATGTGTTTACAAAAAAAAAAAGAAGGAAAAAACATCAGGGAACTAAGCAGCTAACAGAAAACAAAAGGAGGAACTAGCCCTCGAAGGATGGGGCGCAAGTCCCTTCGGGCAACAAAGGTTCCATTCAGCGGTTTTAGCAGCGGCAACCTCAACATCCCATCCCGAAGCAGCCACAGCAGCAGCAGTGTCCTCCCCGACAACTATTCCAGCATACGCCACCATGACCCCCCCGGTATCATCAATAACACCTTTGGCATCAACTTCAAAGGCTGTCTCGCTTCTATCATATACTCCTTCGAAAAAAATTTCATCGACGTTTTGAAGGAAGTTTTTTGATTCATCCACATCAAAAATCATGGCGTTCTCCTCCGCGTCCACTGAACCCAAGAGAGTCCGAACATGCACCTGTTCTTCGTGAGGATAGAAGAAAGGAAGGTCCTTAATAATTTCGTTAGCTTCATGGAACAAAGATTCAACCCCAACCAATACCTCCTCAAGAGAAGAAGATCGATCTCCACCGATTCTCAAGTCCTTTTCCAAAAGGTTAAAGGCACGGCCGTCTCTGGAAGATCCCATCATACACTACGAAGAAATGGAAAGATGATCAAATTCCATCCTGTCTACACGCATATAAAAGAGGATGGCGAGAACAAAAAAAAAAAGAAGAAGAAGAAAACGCACCGGCAAAGCAAAGAAAAAGGGGAATCAACAGGAAGAACCCCTTCTCAAACAAGGGAGACGATACATTCGCGTTGGATATGAATACGGAACCTTAAAAAGGAAAGGGAGCAATGACAGACATAATGCTTCCAGATTTTTTGGCATGGATGATGCCCTAATGGAAGCCGCACGTGAAGGAAATCAAAATAAGGAAACTTTGCTGGCTGAAGAAACGTCTACTCCCTCTTTATTTACATAAATCACGCCTGCAAGCACGGTTTCCAAGTTGCACCGTCCCCACCAATTTGCGCCGACCTCCCAATGGTCGCACAAGTCACGCCTGCAAGCACGCACAGCTTCCACATCACGCCGATCCCACCAGCTAGCACACTCAGTTTCCCAAGTCACGCCTGCAAGCACGCAGCTTCCACATTACGCCGGTCCCACCAGCTAGCACACTTAGTTTCCCAATTCACGCCAACTTCCCAAAGTCGCCTAAGTTGCATCGGGCCCACCAATTGTGCCAGCCTCCTGATTTGTGCAAAACTACCAGAGGCAAGGATTCCAAATCCTATTTATAAAGGTCGACAAGCCTCCTTCAATTTTCTTTACGGTTTCTCAATTAATAGTTTGTCACCATCTTATGCTTACCTCGCAACAAAGCCCCTGTTCCGAGCTAAGCGGGGGACTTAATGTTGATGGTGGTTTTTAGACAAGGGGTAAAATCGTAAAACCCCATGACCTAGTGTTACCCGCAACACATTAACTAAGAGCATTTAACTCAGGTGTAAATAATTAATAGGGGTATTTTTTTCAAAATTAGGGTTTTCAACACAGAACCCTAATTCCAAAACCAAGCCGCATGTTGCGCACCATGGCAACATTGCCAAACCAAGCCGCACCCTGCGCACCATGGCAACAATGCCAAACCAAGCCGCATACTGCGCACCATGGCAACAATGCCAAACCAAGCCGCAAGTTGCGCACCATGGCAACAATGCCAAACCAAGCCGCACCCTGCTTACTATGGCAACAATGCCAAACCAAGCCGCATCTTGCGCACTATGGCAACAATGCCAAACCAAGCGCATCTTTGCGCACCATGGCAACAATGCCAAACCAAGCCGCACCCCTGCGCACCATGGCAACAATGCCAAACCAAGCCGCATCTCTGCGCACCATGGCAACAATGCCAAACCAAGCCGCAAGTTGCGCACCCATGGCAACAATGCCAAACCAAGCCGCACCACGCGCACCATGGCAACAATGCCAAACCAAGCCGCACATCACGCACTATGGCAACAATGCCAAACCAAGCCGCATGTCTTTGCGCACTATGGCAACAATGCCAAACCAAGCCGCACCCTGCGCACCATGGCAACAATGCCAAACCAAGCCGCATCTTTGCACCATGGCAACAATGCCAAACCAAGCCGCATCTTTGCGCACCATGGCAACAATGCCAAACCAAGCCGCATCTTTGCACCATGGCAACAATGCCAAACCAAGCCGCATCTTTTAGCACCATGGCAAAAATGCCAAACCAAGCCGCATCTTCGCGCACCATGGCAACAATGCCAAATCAAGCCGCTATGCCTTTGGCCCACGCCAAACATAGCGCCCTAGGTTTGCAAGACTTGCAACTAGGTCAACATGGCCGCACGTGCCATTGGCACATGCCAACACGTGCCGCAAGCCATATTTCCAAGCCGCCGTGCCCTTTGGCCCACGCCAAACATAGCGCCCTAGGTTTGCAAGACTTGCAACTAGGTCAACATGGCCGCACGTGCCATTGGGACATGCCAACACGTGCTGCAAGCCATATTTCTAAGCCGCTATGCCTTTGGCCCACGCCAAACATAGCGCCCTAGGTTTGCAAGACTTGCAACTAGGTCAACATGGCCGCACGAGCCATTGGCACATGCCAACACGTCTTCGCAAGCCATATTTCTAAGCCGCTATGCCTTTGGCCCACGCCAAACATAGCGCCCTAGGTTTGCAAGACTTGCAACTAGGTCAACGTGGCCGCACGTGCCACTGGCACATGCCAACACGTGCCGCAAGCCATATTTCCAAGCCGCTATGCCTTTGGCCCATGCCAAACATAGCGCCCTAGGTTTGCAAGACTTGCAACTAGGTCAACATGGTTGCACGTGCCATTGGCACATGCCAACACGTGCCGCAAGCCATATTTCGAAGCCGCTATGCTTTTGGCCCACGCCCAATTATAGCGCCCTAGGCTTGCAAGACTTGCAACTAGGTCAACATGGCTGCACGTGCCATTGGCACATGCCAATACGTGCCGCAAGCCATATTTCGAAGCCGCTATGCCTTTGGCCCACGCCCAATTATAGCGCCCTAGGCTTGCAACTAGGTCAACATGACTGCACGTGCCATTGGCACATGCCAATACGTGTTGCAAGCCATGGCCTTTGCACGTAGCCCCTTGACTTGCACTAGGTGCAACATGGCTGCACGTGCCATTGACACATGCCAACACGTGCCATATTTCCAAGCCGCTATGTCTTTGGCGCACGCCAAACATAGCGCCCTAGGTTTGCAAGACTTGCAACTAGGTCAACATGGCTGCACGTGCCATTGGCACATGCCAACACGTGCTGCAAGCCATATTTCCAAGCCGCTATGCCTTTGGCCCACGCCCAATTATAGTGCCCTAGGCTTGCAAGACTTGCAACTAGGTCAACATGGCTGCACGTGCCATTGACACATGCCAACACGTTATAGTGCAAGCCATATTTCCAAGCCGCTATGCCTTTGGCCCACGCCCAATTATAGCGACCTTAGGCTTGCAAGACTTGCAACAAGGTCAACATGGATGCACGTGCCATTGATACATGCCAACACGTGCCTCAAGCCATATTTCAAGCCGCTATGCCTTTGGCCCACGCCAAACATAGCGCCCTAGGTTTGCAAGACTTGCAACTAGGTCAACATGGCCGCACGTGCCATTGGCACATGCCAACACGTGCCGCAAGCCATATTTCTAAGCCGCTATGCCTTTGGCCCAGGCAAACATAGCGCCCTAGGTTTGCAAGACTTGCAACTAGGTCAACATGGCCGCACGTGCCATTGGAACATGCCAACACGTGCCGCAAAGCCATATTTCCAAGCCGATGTGCCTTTGGCCCATGCCAAACATAGCGTCCTAGGTTTGCAAGACTTGCAACTAGGTCAACTTGGCCGCACGTGCCATTGGCACATGCCAACACGTGCCGCAAGCCATATTTTCAAGCCGCTATGCCTTTGGCCCACGCCCAATTATAGCGCCCTAGGCTTGCAAGACTTGCAACTAGGTCAACATGGCTGCACGTGCCAATGGCACGTGCCAACACGTGTCGCAAGCCATATTTCTAAGCCGCTATGCCTTTGGCCCACGCCAAACATAGCGCCCTAGGTTTGCAAGACTTGCAACTAGGTCAACATGGCCGCACGTGCCGCAAGCCATATTTCCAAGCCACTATGCCTTTGTCCCACGCCAAACATAGCGCCCTAGGTTTGCAAGACTTGCAACTAGGTCAACATGGTTGCACGTGCCATTGGCACATGCCAACACGTGCCGCAAGCCATATTTCGAAGCCGCTATGCTTTTGGCCCACGCCCAATTATAGCGCCCTAGGCTTGCAAGACTTGCAACTAGGTCAACATGGCTGCACGTGCCATTGGCACATGCCAACACGTGCCGCAAGCCATATTTCGGAAGCCGCTATGCCTTTGGCCCACGCCCAATTATAGCGCCCTAGGCTTGCAAGACTTGCAACTAGGTCAACATGGCTGCACGTGCCATTGGCACATGCCAATACGTGTTGCAAGCCATATTTCCAAGCCGCTATGCCTTTGGCACACGCCAAACATAGCGCCCTAGGCTTGCAAGACTTGCAACTAGGTCAACATGGCTGCACGTGCCATTGACACATGCCAACACGTGCCGCAAGCCATATTTCCAAGCCGCTATGTCTTTGGCGCACGCCAAACATAGCGCCCTAGGTTTGCAAGACTTGCAACTAGGTCAACATGGCCGCACGTGCCATTGGCACATGCCAACACGTGCCGCAAGCCATATTTCGAAGCCGCTATGCCTTTGGCCCACGCCCAATTATAGTGCCCTAGGCTTGCAAGACTTGCAACTAGGTCAACATGGCTGCACGTGCCATTGACACATGCCAACACGTGCCGCAAGCCATATTTCCAAGCCGCTATGCCTTTGGCCCACGCCCAAGTATAGCGACCTAGGCTTGCAAGACTTGCAACAAGGTCAACATGGATGCACGTGCCATTGATACATGCCAACACGTGCCTCAAGCTATATTTCCAAGCCGCTATGCCTTTGGCCCATGCCAAACATAGCGCCCTAGGTTTGCAAGACTTGCAACTAGGTCAACATGGCCGCACGTGCCATTGGCACATGCCAACACGTGCCGCAAGCCATATTTCCAAGCCGATGTGCCTTTGGCCCATGCCAAACATAGCGCCCTAGGTTTGCAAGACTTGCAACTAGGTCAACATGGCCGCACGTGCCATTGGCACATGCCAACACGTGCCGCAAGCCATATTTCTAAGCCGCTATGCCTTTGGCCCACGCCAAACATAGCGCCCTAGGTTTGCAAGACTTGCAACTAGGTCAACGTGGCCGCACGTGCCAGGCACATGCCAACACGTGCCGCAAGCCATATTTCCAAGCCGCTATGCCTTTGGCCCATGCCAAACATAGCGCCCTAGGTTTGCAAGACTTGCAACTAGGTCAACATGGTTGCACGTGCCATTGGCACATGCCAACACGTGCCGCAAGCCATATTTCGAAGCCGCTATGCTTTTGGCCCACGCCCAATTATAGCGCCCTAGGCTTGTAAGACTTGCAACTAGGTCAACATGGCTGCACGTGCCATTGGCACATGCCAACACGTGCCGCAAGCCATATTTCGAAAGCCGCTATGCCTTTGGCCCACGCCCAATTATAGCGCCCTAGGCTTGCAAGACTTGCAACTAGGTCAACATGGCTGCACGTGCCATTGGCACATGCCAATACGTGTTGCAAGCCATATTTCCAAGCCGCTATGCCTTTGGCACACGCCAAACATAGCGCCCTAGGCTTGCAAGACTTGCAACTAGGTCAACATGGCTGCACGTGCCATTGACACATGCCAACACGTGCCGCAAGCCATATTTCCAAGCCGCTATGTCTTTGGCGCACGCCAAACATAGCGCCCTAGGTTTGCAAGACTTGCAACTAGGTCAACATGGCCGCACGTGCCATTGGCACATGCCAACACGTGCCGCAAGCCATATTTGAAGCCGCTATGCCTTTGGCCCACGCCCAATTATAGTGCCCTAGGCTTGCAAGACTTGCAACTAGGTCAACATGGCTGCACGTGCCATTGACACATGCCAACACGTGCCGCAAGCCATATTTCCAAGCCGCTATGCCTTTGGCCCACGCCCAATTATAGCGACCTAGGCTTGCAAGACTTGCAACAAGGTCAACATGGATGCACGTGCCATTGATACATGCCAACACGTGCCTCAAGCCATATTTCCAAGCCGCTATGCCTTTGGCCCACGCCAAACATAGCGCCCTAGGTTTGCAAGACTTGCAACTAGGTCAACATGGCCGCACGTGCCATTGGCACATGCCAACACGTGCCGCAAGCCATATTTCTAAGCCGCTATGCCTTTGGCCCACGCCAAACATAGCGCCCTAGGTTTGCAAGACTTGCAACTAGGTCAACATGGCCGCACGTGCCATTGGCACATGCCAACACGTGCCGCAAGCCATATTTCCAAGCCGATGTGCCTTTGGCCCATGCCAAACATAGCGTCCTAGGTTTGCAAGACTTGCAACTAGGTCAACTTGGCCGCACGTGCCATTGGCACATGCCAACACGTGCCGCAAGCCATATTTCTAAGCCGCTATGCCTTTGGCCCACGCCAAACATAGCGCCCTAGGCTTGCAAGACTTGCAACTAGGTCAACGTGGCTGCACGTGCCACTGGCACATGCCAACACGTGCCGCAAGCCATATTTCCAAGCCGCTATGCCTTTGGCCCACGCCAAACATAGCGCCCTAGGTTTGCAAGACTTGCAACTAGGTCAACATGGCCGCACGTGCCATTGGCACATGCCAACACGTGCCGCAAGCCATATTTCGAAGCCGCTATGCCTTTGGCCCACGCCCAATTATAGCGCCCTAGGCTTGCAAGACTTGCAACTAGGTCAACATGGCTGCACGTGCCATTGGCACATGCCAACACGTGTCGCAAGCCATATTTCTAAGCCGCTATGCCTTTGGCCCACGCCAAACATAGCGCCCTAGGTTTGCAAGACTTGCAACTAGGTCAACATGGCCGCACGTGCCGCAAGCCATATTTCTAAGCCACTATGCCTTTGTCCCACGCCAAACATAGCGCCCTAGGTTTGCAAGACTTGCAACTAGGTCAACATGGCCGCACGTGCCATTAACACATGCCAACACGTGCCGCAAGCCATATTTGAAGCCGCTATGCCCACGCCCAACATAGCGCCCTAGGTTTGCAAGAATTGCAACTAGGTCAACATGGCCTCCGGTGCCATTGGCACATGCCAAACACACACTGGTAGCCTAACTTGCAAACCATGCAACCTACCACCAAGGCATTCCGCACATGCCAAACACACACACCCGGTAGCCTAACACCAAGCCAGTCCAACCTACCACCAAGGCATTCCTCACATGCCATTGGCACATGCCAAACACACACGCTGGTAGCCTAACTTGCAAACCGTGCAACCTACCACCAAGGCATTCCGCACATGCCATTGGAACATGCCAAACACACACGCCGCTAACCTAACTTGCAAACCATGCAACCTACCACCAAGGCATTCCGCACATGCCACACGCGCCACTAGCGCCGCCACTTGCACTCAAGATGCAACCAACACTCAAGACATCGACACAAACCTGGGGATGCTTCTTTAGGGTTTGGTTTGGCGTCCAACAGATGCAACGTACACTACGCTCACATTAAGAAAGCGTGAAAAGTAATAAAGCGGTCAAATAAAAGAGGAAATAATGGTGAAAAACGTTTTCACCCATTAAACCATGCGGTTACCACCTCCTCTCATTATTTCACCCTTTACTCTCTTCCTTCATGAGGCCGAGTACGTTTCAATCTCGACTTGTATAAATAGGTCTTACTATTTCCACCAGACAACAAGTCTCGGTCGGAGAAATATACTACACTTACACTCTCGAAAGGCAACTTTGCAAGCTCTCCCAAAAAGCTTTCATCTCTTGCAAGCTTCCTAAGCTTTCACTTTCGATATAAGTCGAGATACTACTCTCCCCAACACCTTTCTTTGTTTCCTTCCCAAATCAACCCTTCTCCTCCACTTTGTGACCGAAGCAAATCTGGAACGGCCATTTCTTGGTTTAAGTGCCGGACTTGTACGAATCGATCTCTCGAATCTATAAATTGCTCACGTGCGGCATATTTGTTTAGGGTTTGAATCAGTTTCTCACTCACCCACCGAAATTACCGAAATCAGCAGAAGCGATTTTACCCATAAACAGAGCTTGCAAAGTTGCCTTTTCTGAGAGTGTTGTATTTTTCTCCTGACCGAGACTTGTTGTCTGGTGGAAATAGGTAAGACCTATTTATACAAGTTGAGATTGAAACGCACCACGGCCAAATGAAGGAAGAGAGTAAAGGGTGAAATAATGGGAGGAGGTGGTAAACCGCATGGTGTTTATGGGTGAAAACGTTTTCACCATTATTTCTTCATTTATTTGACCGCTTTTTTCCTTTTCACGCTTTCTTAATATGAGCATAGTGTACGCTGCAAGCTGTGACCGCCAAACCAAAACCCTGGAAAGCATCCCCCAGTTTGTGTTGATGTCTCGAGTGTTGGTTGCATCTTGAGTGCAAGTGGTGCTGCTAGGGGCGCATGTGGCATGTGCCAATGGCATGTGCGGAATGCCTTTGTTGCGATTTGCACCTCGAGCGCAAGTGGCAATGCAAGAGCTGCTAGTGGCGTGTGTGGCATGTGCCAATGGCATGTGCGGAATGCCTTGGTGGTAGGTTGTACGTTGAGTGTAAGTGGCAATGCCTGCTAATGACGTGTGTGGCAAGTGCCAATGGCGTGTGTGAAATGCCTTGGTGGTAGGTTGCACGGTTTGCAAGTTAGGCTACCAGTGTGTGTGGAATGCCTTGGTGGTAGGTTGCACGGTTTGCAAGTTAGGCTACCAACGTGTGTGTTTGGCACACTAGGCCAAATGTGGGATTTGGTGACGGTTTGGAATTTTATAACATGACAGTTTTAGGAATAAGCGTCACAATAAGTTCCTGCTCAGAGATAGGTGATGTTTACCCAAGGAACGTCATTAATTTTTGTTAATATCATGACGCTTGTGAAAACCCGTCATAGTAACTATTTTACTATGACGCTTACTGCAAAGTACCGTCAGAATTAACCTACTGTACGGTGACATTTATAAACTGCCACGTATAGTTGATTTATTATGACGGTTTATTATAAAACTGTTAAGTTAGCTTAGGTTAAGTTGGTGGCGGATAAAAGTAGACGACCATTATCCTAGATGATAATATACCATGACCCTTTCTTATCAAAACCGCTGCAAACTAATTCAGTATAATGGCTTCTTCATGCCCAATATCACTTTCACTATTGCTGGCAAGCAATTTCAGCTAAGTCCACATGAGTACGTTCTCAATATCAGGGAGGTATATCAGCTCAGTGCATCAATGGAACAACCAAACTGTTTACAGCTCAGTATCAGGGAGGTACATCAGCTCAGTACATCAGCTCAGTGCATCACTACTAACTATTTACAGCTTTCGATAAAAAAAAAAACATAAAACCAAACTGACAATAAATTTCAAACATTTGGCATAAGATGAAACAACCTGAATCAATTGATATGTACACAGTCGAATCTAAATTCAACTCCTAAAAGAATACATGATATTTAGAGAGAGAAAAACCCAAAATGATCGGTAAGATCCGAACTAAACATTCATTGATGTCCAATGCAAGCAAATTAATATTCAAGAGTTAAAATTTCAGTCCTCATCAGAATCAATTTCCAATGAACTTTCATCGCCTGATGAGGAACCGTCTTCGTCCACTGAACTATCATCCATTGGGTCGTCATTGTCCACCGGGCTACTCCTCTTACGTTTTTTATTTTGTTCCTTTGTAATGTCTGCAATCCACACACCATCACTACTATCACGTACGTAAGCAGACTGAGAATCATCACCCACGTCGGCGGAACCTTCATATGGAACTACATTATTAAAAGTAGGATTACCCTCCAAGGCCAATGAGTCATTTAGAGCTTCTTCATCACTTGGGTCTTTTTCACGAGTTGACATGACAACTGACCATTTAGAATTCGGCCTAGAATGATTTTGTTCTCATACATAGAAAACTTGTTTTGCATGGGAAGCCATGATGAACGGGTCATCTTTATAGCCTAGCCTCCCAAAATCAACTGATATGAAACCCAATTTATCTTTTTCTATTCCACGATGATATACCCAGTCACATTTGAAAACAGGAACCCTTATCAAGTAATAGTCAAGAAGCCATATCTCATCGATAACACCATAGTAAGTATTTTCTTCTCCATCAACTACACTTACTCCGCTATTTTGGAAAACTCTTTTAGCTTCTCGTGTCTTAGTGTGATAAACACACCCATTTACTTGATATCCTTCGCATTTAAATATTTTAGAACTAGGCCCACATGCTATTGATTGCAATTCGTCTGAAATGTTGTTATTTGGATCTCGTAGTTCTTCCTTAACCTACAAATCAAGAGAATATACAATTAGGATACTGCAGATCATTTAACATAATATGACTTCTTACTTAATATGATCTAAAGTAGTTGTGCTCTATAAGAACATGCATCCTGTAGTTGTGCTCTATAAACACAACTTGATGGTCTACATAGTACAGTTCTGTTTTCTATCAACATAATATGACTTCTTACTTTTTGGTGTACGTAGTAGCAGGTTAAGTGCCTTCGGTAAAAATTTATAACAAATCAGACACATGAAAATGCTAAACTGTAATATTTCAATATAAGAGAGAGACGCATATGAGAGAAGATAAAGAGTCTTACTTTTGTACATAACTAATCTATGAATGTTCGGTTGTGCTCTTTCAACAACCATGATTCGATTGAAGTGGAAATTCTTTCATTAGATGAGACATGTGTAACTTTGAAATATGAAAAGACATATTTTATATGTAACATTTTTATTTCAATGAAAATATTAACAAGGTTCGATAGTAAAGTTCTTACTCAATGTAGGGTGCCACATCGTTTGTGTTATGTAGTACAACCAGGTGTGCCCGCATCAGTAGTGAGTTTTCGACAGCAGTTGGCTTACTCTTTGATAATGGCTTCCCTTCAGAAGTAAGGCTCGTGGCATCTGCATTATTGGCAGCTGCAGCACTTCTATCAGTGGGAATAATACCTTTAAAAAATTCAGAGCAAAACTCAATCGCCTCTTCTGCGATATAGTTCTCAGCAATGCAACCTTCCACAAGGTTCCGATTCCGTATATATCCTTTCATAACCTTCATAAACCTCTCAAAAGGGTACATCCACCGGAATCAAACTGGTCCACATAATTGAACCTCTCAAATGAGATGCACAGTTAAATGAACCATGATGTCAAAAAACGATGGTAGAAAATATTTTTCTAGTAAGCACAAGGTAACCACCAAATCCTGTTGTAATTCTGTCAGGCGCATAACATCCACTTCTTTGCTGCAGATTTCTTTGAAAAAAAAACATAACCTTATTATAGCATTTCGCACATGCTCGGGTAAAATGGACCGTATGGCTAATGGAAGAAACTGCTGGTTGTATGATAATCATGAGACTTGACCAGTGCAACTTCAACTTGACATTGAAACCCGGTTTCTCAAATTCGAACAGTAACCTTCAGGAACCTTCAACTCGGACACGGTGGTGCAGAATTTTATCTTTTCTTCCGGTGTTAATGTGTAACATGCGTATGGAAGGTACGCTCTTTTTCCGTTCTCCTGGGGCTCTAATTCAGGCCGGATTCTCAAATCTCCGAGGTCTTTACGAGCATTATACCCATCTTTATTTTTTTTTGGTATGTTAAGTAATGTCCCAACAAGACTTTCGCCTACATTTTTTTCGACGTGCATGACATCCACACAATGTCGAACGAGCGGAGTACTTCCAAAGTATTCTAGTTCGAAGAATATCGACCTTTTCTTCCAGTAGGTGGGGGGTATAGTTTTCCTCTTCTTTCCAAATAAATTTTCTATGATTTCAACCTGCTTAAATACCTCTTCACCGCTAGCGGGTTCTGGAGCTGAATCGAACTCTTGGCTACCGTTAAAAGCCTTTTTTTCACTTCTAAACTTGTGGCCTTTAGGAAGAAATTTTCTGTGACTTGTATAAACATTTTTCTGTGAATATTTAAGTCTGATGGAAGAAGTACCCTCTGCACAAATTGGACAAGCTTTATATCCTCCTTTAGGGAAACCACAAAGATTACTATATGCCTGAAAGTCACCGATCGTCCAAAGAAGTACGCTTTGATTGAATTTCTCATTTCGTAGGAATCATACACTTCAACACTTTCATCCCATAGTTTCTTCAAATCTTCTATTAGAGGCGCCAAATAAACATCGATGTCATTTCCAATTTGTTTGGGACCGAGATATCAACATTGTTAGCATTATGAACTTCCTCTTCATACACGAACTCGGAGGAAGATTATATACAACTAACATTATAGGCCAACAACTATAATTTCCACCAACAGAACTATTTGGATTGAACCCGTCGGCGAGAAAGACCTAATTGCAGATTTCGGGGTTCTTTGGCGAACTCTGGCCATTTGTTGTCGACTAGTTTCCATGTCGGGAATCAGCGGGATGGCGTAGTTTACCATCCTTGACTCTTAGAAGACTATGCCATGTCGGGTTTTTGATGTCCCTGGTGACCGAAACATCCTTCTCGAATCTGGGGATAGGAGAGAAATACCACATCACTTTTGCTGGCACCCCTTTACTCACAAATGATGGTCTGCTTGTTTTCTTTCCATCTTGAAGCTTTACAAATCGGGCAAGATTGTTCATCCTTATACTCCTTCCTGAAAAGCACACAATCATTTGGACATGAATGTATTTTCTCATACTTTGCATTCCCAAGGCGTTCAAAGTTTTCTTAGCCTCGTACGAGAGATTCATGCAATTCGTTATTCGCGGGCAGACATACTTTTGAACTCCTTCAAAACTCTGAAAAGCTCTTATCGGACCGATTACCTTTTGCTTTCATATTATATAGCTTAATCAAAGACGACAACTTTGTATGGCCTGAAGTACAACCAGGGTAAAGAGGTTTATCTGCATCCTCGATCAACTTTTGAAAACTATGTCAGGGTCACTGTGAACTCTTGGCGTACAGCCTCGAGCATTTCTATTGTTTCTGCAGCATCATCTGGTAGATCCATTTCATCTTCATAATTTTCGAACTCTTCATAATTTTCGAACTCGTATTGGACATCACTATTCGAAGAATATGACCCATACGATCACCATTCGGTATTTTTCCCCGTGTTCAGCCCATATCTTATACTTTTTATTAATGCCATTAACAAACAGATGAGCTCTTACTTCACTAGGTTCGAGATTTTGAGTTCACGCATAACACCTTGCAGACGAGAATATGTGTATAGGATGCTCTTCATCATATGTATCTGTTCCATTACCATGATCGATTGCATATTTCAAGAAGGCCTCAACACCAAGTCTGTATTCTTTTGATAGCCTATGTTTATTCATCCATGATTTGTCCATTCTAAACCTACATATAAGAGTCATACAAAACAACAAAAAAACTTTGAACATTGGTAACAACCATTATACACAGAAAAAGATAACGCAAGAGACAGATTTGCATAGGCCGTGGATACATTTTCTACCATATAGGGAAGAGAGAAGACATTCTAGTGCATATACTCATTTTACTAAAATTATGATGGACAGAGAAACTAAGCGTAAAACATGCGGGAAACTTCCATGTAATGATTACAAGACCAATCTTGCACACGAGATAATCGGAGAACATCACTACTACACTCCTAAGTACTGAACAACAAACAACATTTGATTGTATGATTCTCCACAATAACAATGTATAACAAGACTAACTAAAACACAGAGCCGAAGAGCAAGTTCTTGTTCCGATGGTAGTAGGAAGGGGACTTCAGTTCAGAATCACAACAAGAAAAATACTAGACAGTTTCAAATTAGAAAAAGTTAGCTTTAAAGGACACACTTTGCAGCATATGTCATCAACCAAGGGATAACGCATGTTTCATAATAAAAACAAATGGACAACACACCATAGATCATGACATGGAAGGATCAAATTAGAAGAAATTAAGAAAAGATACCTTACCTACAACTTGTTCTATCAGTACCCAATTGTGCTTATCCAACTCTCTCTTCTTGGCTCCTTTTTGATGTAAATGGATCGTCTCTCAGAGTCAGTTTAAACAACTATTTACAATAAATAGGAAAAATCGAAAGTGAAATTGTTTTGTTCTCATCTCCTTTAATGGATCTAATTATAATAAATCCATCGATTCAAAACACAAATTGGAGATCTTCAAAACATAAATCTACACATTACAAGCTAAACATAAGATCTACGACATAAATCAACCAAATAAAACAGAACCCACTTCTAAAAACCCTTAAAAACAAACTATAATCAGAACCCATGAATTAAAAAACAAACAACTATCCTAGTATAAAAATCAGAATCCCTAATATTCAAAGATCCAAAAAAAATAATTAAGGGTTAGAAAAATTACCTTAACAAAAAACCCTCTTTTTCATAGACAATAAAATCCATTGCGTTTGAACGCCTCTTATAAAGTAAATCTTCCAAATTTTGAACGAAATTTTGGTGAAATTTGGGAGCGGGAAATTAAAAAAGAGGAGGGAAAACTTTGGAGAATTTTCGGGAGGGATATGTTTCTGTTGAAACCCGAATTCTGAGGTAACGAATTCTGAGGTAACGAAATCTCGGTGTAAAACTGGGAACGAATGAAAAAGAAAAAAAAAAGGAAGACTTTTCAATCATGTGCAGCGGTGACGGCACAGGTGGTGGTCGTGACGATGCAAGAGGATAACTTAAAAGTCTATGACCAAAGAATTTCTCTTGTTGTGTAAAGAAACTATTGGTGGTTGACCACCATTTGACTTTTGTCAAGTTAGCATAGAGGTGTAAATTGGGATGTGCCAGCACGAGCACAGCCCAGCCCAGCCCAGCACGCTAAAATTTGAGTACAGCCAGCACATCACGTGACTTGGCATAGCACGTTAGTTAAATGGGACGTGTTGGGTTTGACTAATTGGCACAGTAGCATATCACAACACGCGGCACGGATAAGCCAGCCCAGCACAGCACGTTAAGAGAGCACGTCATAACATGTACAAATACACCATATAACAAGGCATAATACATCGCATTTTTTGTATATTTCATAAAAGAGTCACTATTCTAGCTAGTTTTTAACATTTTATATTGGCTTATTTATAACAACTCATATAATATTTGGAAAATATATTTCAATATCGTTGTTATAATGTTGTCACCTATATTTAACTAGAACATTAATTTACATGACAATAATCCAATTTTATATTTGATGGACTATTTCTTTTTATTAAATAAACTTGTTAATTTTTCTTGAAATAATTTCAAATGATATGTTGTCTAATTAAATTCTTGTGATAATGTCCGACTTAATGTATACATTAAGTGATTTCAAATTGTTTATAGCACGTGTGCCAGCACGGCACAACACGACACGTTGTGCCCGTGTGCTGTGCTGTGCCTAGCTTTTGACTAGTAAAGCACAGCACGACATAACACGTTTAAATCGTTGGCACAACACAACATGACACATGGCACGTGAAGCACGCGACTTCGTGTGCCGGGCTGTGCCGGGCCGGCAAGTTTTATACCTCTAAGTTAGCATCATCTTATATATATAACTATTGCCACGTGGGCAGATTCTCGACTCTCTTTGTAACACCTTATGTTTGGGCGAGGACTACAAATGAATGAGAAGGTCTGTTGATATGGTTAATCTTGACATTTTAGCGCCATTTTTTTACTGAACCCAACAGGCAATGAATTTGAAGTTAAGGTATTAGTGACATGTTCCCCGTATAAAACTCTACATTCCCACCAATTTTTTTAATTTCAACCGTTAATCTTCAATGATTGATTTTCAAAACGATAGATGGTAGTCTTATATATCTCGGAATACCCTCATTTTTTATGGGGGTGTATAGACTTATAAGAAGAAAATGTCAAAAAGATTTAGGATCCACGACATGAGTCGAACTTGGATATTAGAAGAACTGAAAAGTAGGATTGACAAGATTCTACTTGGCCTTTTTGGGATGGAAGCTTTTTAATTCATGTTTCTCTTTGGAATGCTCAAAATTCTACTTAAGTGTCTGAATTTAGGTCAACTGTTCATGGTTTTGAGGGTCATCCATAAGAATTTCCCAATTGCTCCAAATGAGACTAGGGAGAGAAATTTAAAAGAATCGAGTCATAAGACCATAAAACCACAAGTTTCTTAACAAGATCGATATTTTCCTCAACGTTTTTTTTTACGACCACAAAAAAATCTTCCATTCACTCCTTCCATAAGATCCAACAAATAGTGTAGTGAATAATCTTCCACACTTCCTTTGCTCCTTTATCTTGGCGTCATTCTTTGGTGCCACGATTTGATAAAACTTAAACCAGCATTCCTCTGTACTGGCATCAGGTATATCTTTTTCTTCCATATCTGATCAAGAATAGCATGTGCAGGCATCTTCTTATAGACCCTAATCCAACTATTGAAAGAGTCACCAAGACTCGAAGTTGCCCTCGCATACATACAACCTCAACAATAGGCATTTCACCGGAACTCACGAGGGATATCTTCAATATAATTTGTAAACCATATCCAAGCCAATTTTGTTCAATGTGATTCCCAATAATCATTGTAGTATTCTCGAATTTACTCCGCGACTATCATTTTATTTAGTGCCAAGCGAATTCCACGACATATATCATTACCTTAATATTAAGTTATTTGGCGATACCTTGACATTAGACACGAGTCAACTCTGCCATTGTAATATTCTCAAATTTGCTCTGCGACTATCATTTTATTTAGTGCAAGCGAATTCCACGACATATACCGTTTTAGTGCCAAGCTAATTCTAATTAATGTAACATTCTCAAATTTGCACAAGTTATTATTATTTGACGGTACCTTAACATTAGGCATGAGCCAACTCTGCTAGAAATATTCTTAAATTATTTGGCGGCATTTTAACATTAGACATGAGCCAACTCTGCTAGAAATATTCTTAAATTATTTTGCGGCATTTTAACATTAAGCATGAGCCAACTCCGCAAAATTAGGATACCGATCCAAGCTCGTCATTAGCCTATCGATATGACTCAATTTTAAAACTAGTACACAAATATAGGGATCCTATTGGTTTATGAATTACTCAAATAATTTCCGTCTAAATAATGTGGGACTAAGGTCCCAGCACATGTCTATCGTTTAGTTAATTTTTTCACAATAGATTTTATGTTCAATTTTGTATCAATCGTGAGAACAAAATATTATAGTTACTATTTTTGGGAAACCTGACCATCAGAATTGCCTCGAGGGACAAGGCCTTGGTTGTCATAGTAAAAGAATTCAATTTTATTTCTTCCCAATCTTTACTGGTAAAAAAAAAAATAGCTGACTGGCATAAAAACAACTTTACGAAACAAAAGAATCATCACGTAGTAAGTGACCAATAGGACAAATACCTCGACACGGCTTGCTAACTTTTTCCTTTATATAGAAGATTTATTTTTGGCCTCATATTTCACGTCATTAACATTAGTGTATATCATTCATAGTCTTATATTGCATTTATGGAAAATATAGATTATTAACGTACGGAAATTAAGGTCTCATTCCTTATATACATATCATTTCCAATAATAAAAAAATCCTAACAAAGAAAAAGGAATCTAATAATTCCCGCCCACTAAGAAACCATAAAAAAAATTCCCGCCCACCAAAAATCACATTCCCTCAAACTTAACCAATTCCGTAATTTACGACATCACCTAAAAGATATTCCCTCTTTCATTTTCGGCAAAGGATTGGTGAGGATTTTTTTTTGAAGTGAATTGGTAACATCTCACCTTCTCCCATTGTATTTAGAGTTTTCAATCTATTGCTATTGCTGCTATACACAGATCTACAGTTTAACAGAGTTTAGTGTTATACTTCTTTGCACAAGTGTTTCTTTCTAGGTTTGAGATTGTGAATAGCTAGTGTTTGACAAAATGAGGGTTTAATTTTTTTACTAGAGTTTTTTTTTTTTTTTTGGTTGTTGATAGAAAAAAAGAAAAGAGTTTAATTGCTTCACGTGATTCACAAGTGTATTCTTCTGATAATGGGTAGATCTGACGACCAGTCTCCAAATAGCAGCAGTACTCCAACAAGTGATGAGAAACGTAAGTCGCTTAAATTATTATTGTTTATACATTTTGTTTGATTCTTTTATTTCATATATGTTTTCCCTTTTGTGCAATTCTATATATTAAATCAGAAATCCTAATAATATTGATTAGTTAATGATGCAGCTAAGAAAAAGAGGGGTCCTACTAGACTTCCGCTTCTTGTTTCAGAAAATGATGCACAAAAAAAGAAGAAGATCCATTTAAATGACGAGGGTGCACCAAAGGTGCACAAGCAAGCAGATTTTCCAAGTTACACTGCCTTAATGGCACGGAAGCTAATTCCAATCCACCACAAAAACTGGCATGTCGTGGATGCCTCTGACAAGGAGCGATTGTGGAAATGCATCCTGGTACTCGGAACAGACAAACTACATTGATATTGCTAATATTTTCCATGCTTCTTATATAACGTTTAAATTTTTTTTTTTTTTTTTTTTTGTGTATTTAGAGTCGTTTTGAGATTGATGTTAATTTGAAAAAGGAAATAATGAAAGGGTGTGGAGTTTCATGGAGAAATTTTAAGAGTACACTCTCCACCGAACACATCTTGAAAAATCTGGATGAGCCTGAAATACTTGAAAAACCACCAGAAAAATATCCATTCATCAAGCAAAATCACTGGGACGCTTTCGTCAAGTCTAGAGTGACCGAAGAGTTTATGGTACATACAATTTGTCTATCTTTTTTGTAGAATTTTTTGGTATGCTAATTAATGAGCTTATAATTTATAATATTAATTATGTAAATTATGTTATACAGACACTCCACAACGAACAAATAATATTTATAACCACCGATCAGGGTGATCTGGTTATATCGGGCTAGAAAAAAACTGATAACTAAATGTATATTAATTTTGTAATTACTGTTTACAAAATTTCTCATAGCGTCATTTTGTGTCTGATAGATAAAAGAGGGAAAGTACACGCCGGATCAAATTGATCGAGGTGTCTTATGGATTGAAGCTCGTTTGAACAAGGATCGTGAATTTGAAGACGATGCCACAAAAGAAAAAGCAGAGCAAATTGTACACCCTTTTGGTTCTCATTTTTATTCACTCATAATATTATTTATTATGATTCGTATTGATTTACGAAATAACTTTTTGTGCAGAGGGAGTTTCAAAAGGACCATGAAGATGGAGACAAGAGTAATGATGCACTCGCTAAAGCATTTGGACCAGAACATCCAGGCCGTGTGAGGGCTGGCGGTAAATATGTTGTCCCTACTAGATATTTTCGCACGCCAAAAACTGGAAAAAGAGTAACAAGAGCACAGTTAGATGCATGTCTAGAGGAAAACAAACAACTGAAGCAAACAAATGAAGAGCTAGTGGCAACAAATGTTGAGTTAACAGGGAGGGTCGGAAATTTAGAGAAGATGTTCGTTGAATTCCAAAATTCTAATAAAAAAGTAATGTCATAACTTTAACTTTATTCCTTGGCAAGGTTATTTTTTGTGGATTTATGTCGAAATCTTTTTTCAAACTGTTGCACTCGGCAGCATCTCGTGCCAGTCTAACTGTGCCAACTTTGTCAGAATCCTTAAGAAGTCCAAATCCCAAAAAGGTTTGTCCGAATGAGTATCTCGATTCAGAAAAATAAATTCATGTTGGGCTGTGTTGAACTACTCCTAATACCCAACTTTGCTTTTCCGAAATCCTTTGTCAAGCAAGACAAAGTTGATGCATTGATACACAAGAAAAACAAGGCATATCTTTGAACTGCTTTGGTTTTTATAATGCATGTATGTCTTTAAATATTTGAACTCTTTTATTAATGTTCAAAAGAATTACTAATTGCAGACAGTGACTACTTCTAGCCAGAGCACAAGCATCTTATCCAAGGGACCCGGGTATAACATAAACAAATATTCCAGGCTTAAGATGGTAACTCCATTAAGTTCTTTTCATCAGATGGCTTGATTATTTTTTATGTTAAGTAGATCATTTCGATAGTTAGTTAATGTGGTTATTTTATGCCTATCATAATCAGACTTCTCAACCCATTTGTGAATAGCTTATCGAAAGATTCTGGACTTGGAATGGTATTTTCATTTGTTTTCCATGTTTTATTATTGTAATTCATCTTTATTTTGAAGATGCACTAATTATTCATTATATACAAGGTGAATCCTGTAAGCTAATGGTGAATTCCAGAGTTGTAGCGATAGGCAATGTCTTCCCCACCACCGAGGAAGGTATGGTAGAAGACATTAAAGCGGGAACAGATAATTATCGTGTTCAAGTTGAATTTGTAAAAATGTATGCAACACGTCTACCTGTGCCTATAAGAGACGAGATAGTTACAGTGGGACAAGCTATCGGAAAAATAGTGCTTTGGCCTAAAAATTCTATTGTCAGAGACACAAAAGTAGGTAGTTTATTTATATGATCAATTTATACTTCTTTTAATTCTTTATCTAGCTAATATTTCTTTTGAACGGTCTGCTTTTATAGGTTGGTGATACTGCCAGTTCTGGAGATCCTCTTACTAAATTTTATGATCGTATGAGTATTTTTATACAACAATCTGCAGAAGACTTTCATATATCAATGGGGGCCTCTATTTTCAACACAATAACCCCAACGTCCCTGTATTTATCATTGGATGATTTCTCTTATATCTGTCATAAATATTTGCAAGCGTCCATGAATAATGTTGCTTTCTATATAAGGTAATTGTAACATGTACATTATCCTTACTGATTGTATGGTTGGGTTCGGTTTTATAATCATGACAGTATGCTTTTCTTATAGTATAATAAAAAGCATTATTCACCTTTCATGTCTTATTATTTAGGTACTTGCATGAGAAGATTATCTTGGAGGGAAAAGAAAACAAGTTCGGTTTTATAAATCCTGCGACATTTCCTTTAAACTCGGCGACTTCGGAAACTTTACTCAATGAATTAAGGACATGCTTGATTAATTCGAACAGTGAATTTATTTTTATACCTTATCTTAAACAGTAAGTATTACATCTTTGTGTACATAATGATGTTGGGGACATGTATATATCAACAAATAATTATACTTTCTTTATGTTACAGTAATCATTGGGTCCTAATGGTGTTAAAGTTGAGTATTCCAAAGATATGGTGGCTAGATTCAATCGGTGGAGGACCGAAGGATAATATAGATGAAATCATGTCGAGATTGGTAAACGTTGACTATATTTTGTTCTTATTTATTTTTCCCTAAATTCTTTCTTGTTTTCATTTTTAATAATTTATACACAGTGCCGTAAAAGATGCTACGGCAGAAGGAATAAGGCCGTCTTGGTATTCACCACCAGTAAGTGAATTAACTTAACTATTTGTTAAATGAACTTCAAACTCACACAGGGACCGATGTAAGACATTTTTAACATGCATAAAATTGTTGAATGTATACAAAGATGTCCCAAAACAACCTGGTGGTTGGGAATGTGGATTTTATGTGATGCGATTTATGAAAGAGATTATTGAAGAACAACAAAATCCGATTACGGGTATACTGGTAAGCTTATATGATAGTATAAATATTATTAATACGCGTATTATGTTGTTGGTTTTTTATGACGAGCTCTATATCGTTGATCATTGATTCAGAATTTTCGGAAACGTACGTATGACGATAATGATATCATGGAGGTGAAGAGGGAATGGATAAGCTATTTTGAAAAAGAGATGAAGGATGATATATAGTTAAATCGTCGAAAAGGGCAGAAAAGGCAGTCGCAAGATAAGGAGCATGCAAATAATTCCTAGAATCTCAAAATATTGTAGTAGCAGTATTAGTAATAGGATAGGTTGGTTACGTGCAATTTACATTTTTTTGTATCTTTTATTCTTTTCAAGGAAATATTTTAGTACTTAATAAATTTTGTACTCTTTTCTTTTTTTTTTCTTTTTTCTTTTTTTTTACATTATATATATGTAAATTATGAACAATTAGCAAGATTTAAATTTAATTCAACTTAGTTTCATAATATATATTAGATAACCAAAATATTTGATTGTCAGACACTAATACAACCCACTAATTATGGCAATTAACATTGGGATAAAAACTGTCAAAGTAAAGTTTTATGCTGACGGTAAATTGAAAAAAGTGTAATTAGAGATGCTATATGATGACAATTATGAAAGGAAAACGTCACCTAAGTAATAGATGCCATGACAGTTTCCTATAGAACAGTCATTGTAATAGTGTTAAAGTGACACTTTGTAAAGAAAAACGTCAGCAAAATGTACATAAATTGACGGTTATATATGAAAACCGCTGGAAATTATATTTATCTTTGGCGCTTTTCAACTTTATATTGACGTTTCTCGGAAAACGATCACCATAACATCGTTAAGGTGACGTTTTCAATAAAAACCGTCATGGACGTCTGCTACAATGACGGTTTAAAATACTTCATGACAGTATTGAAGGCTAACTCGGTGACGGTTATGTGACGGTTCATAAGTGTCGAGATAATATAACCCCTACGGTGACAACGGCTTTGGTGACACTTTCAAATTTCACCTGAACTGTCATGAAATTAATACGGCGACAGTTTTGAAATGTCACCTATATTGATTTTTCTACTAGTGGCATGTGTCAATGGCACGCATGGCCATTAGGGCTATGTCCTGGTAAGAAAAGCTACCAGCGATGCATGTTGGCATGTGCCAATGGCATGCGTGGCCAACTTGGGTCACGATCTGGTAGGAAAAGCTACCAGCGAGCATGTTGGCATGTGTCAATGGCATGCGTGGCCAATTTGGGTCGCGCCTTGGTAGAAAAAGCTACCAGCGAGCGTGTTGGCATGTGCCAATGGCATGCGTGGCCAATTTGGGTCGCGCCTTGGTAGAAAAAGCTACCAGCGAGCGTGTTGGCATGTGCCAATGGCATGCTCGGCCAATTTGGGTCGCACCTTGGTAGAAAAAGCTACCAGCGAGCGTGTTGGCATGTGCCAATGGCATGCGTGGCCAATTTGGGTCGCGCCTTGGTAGAAAAAGCTACCAGCGAGCGTGTTGGCGTGTGCCAATGGCATGCGTGGCCAATTTGGGTCGCTCCTAGGTAGAAAAAGCTACCAGCGAGCGTGTTGGCATGTGCTAATGGCATGCGTGGACAATTTGGGTCGCGCCCTGGTAGAAAAAGCTACCCGGCGAGCGTCTTGGCATGTGCCAATGGCATGTGTGGCCAATTTGGGTCGCGCCTTGGTAGAAAAAGCTACCAGCGAGCGTGTTGGCATGTGCCAATGGCATGCGTGGCCAATTTGGGTCGCGCCTTGGTAAAGAAAATCTACCAGCGAGCGTGTTGGCATGTGCCAATGGCATGCTCGGCCAATTTGGGTTGCGCCTTGGTAGAAAAAGCTACCAGCGAGTGTGTTGGCATGTGCCAATGGCATGCGTGGCCAATTTGGGTCGCGCCTTGGTAGAAAAAGCTACAAGCGAGCGTGTTGGCATGTGCCAATGGCATGCGTGGCCAATTTGGCCTAGGTTGCATGGTTTGCAAGCCTAGGTGCGGGCGCTACTTTGGCATGGCACGGCTACGGCCAAGGTAAGGGTGTTTGGCTTGGCGTGGCGTGACCAGCGTAGCTAGGGCCAAGGCAGAGTGTGTTTGAAATGACGAGGCTAGCTCGGGCTAAGTTTGGCTGGCATGATTTGCCATTGGCACGGAGGTGCGGCTAGCATGGTTAGCATGCTTCGGCGCGTTTGGTATGGCTGGCATAATTTGCCATTGGCATAGAGGTGCGGATAGCTTGGGCTAGCTGTGGTTGGCATGATTTGCCGTTGGCACGGAGGTGTGGCTAGCATGGTTGGCATGCTTTGGCGCGTTTGGTATGGCTGGCATAATTTGCCATTGGCATAGAGGTGCGTCTAGCTTGGGCTAGGTGTGGCTGGCATGATTTGCCATTGGCACGGAGGTGCGGCTAGCATGGTTGGCATGCTTTGGCGCGTTTGGTATGGCTGGCATAATTTTCCATTGGCATAGAGGTGCGACTAGCTTGGGCTAGGTGTGGCTGGCATGATTTGCCATTGGCACGAGAGTGCGGCTAGCATGGTTGGCATGCTTTGGCGTGTTTTGTGTGAATAGCATAGCTAGGGCCAAGGCAGGGTGCCTTTGGCATGGCGCGGCTAGCTTGGGCTAGGTGTGGCTGGCATGATTTGCCATTGGCACGGAGGGGAATTAGGGTTTTGGTCGTTGTAACCCTAATTTGAAAAAATACCCCCTATTAATTACTGACTACATGCATTAAATGTTCTAATAAATGTGTCATTGGTGACATTAGGTTATTTGGGTTTTACGATTTTACCCTTTTGTTGATGGTGGTTTTTAGACAAGGGGTAAAATCGTAAAACCCCATGACCTAGTGTTACCCGCAACACATTAACTAAGAGCATTTAACTCAGGTGTAAATAATTAATAGGGGTATTTTTTCAAAATTAGGGTTTTCAACACAGAACCCTAATTCCAAAACCAAGCCGCATGTTGCGCACCATGGCAACAATGCCAAACCAAGCCGCACCCTGCGCACCATGGCAACAATGCCAAACCAAGCCGCATACTGCGCACCATGGCAACAATGCCAAACCAAGCCGCATGTTGCGCACCATGGCAACAATGCCAAACTAAGCCGCACCCTGCGCACCATGGCAACAATGCCAAACCAAGCCGCAGACTGCGTACCATGGCAACAATGCCAAACCAAGCCGCATGTCACAAGCGCACCATGGAAACAATGCCAAACCAAGCCGCACCCTGCGCACCATGGCAACAATGCCAAACCAAGCCGCATACTGCGCACCATAGCAACAATGCCAAACCAAGCCGCATCGTCCGCGCACTGCAGCAACAATGCCAAACCAAGCCGCATATCTGCGCACCATGGCAACAATGCCAAACCAAGCCGCATACTGCGCACCATGGAAACAATGCCAAATCAAGACGCTATTCCTTTGGCCCACGCCCAACATAGCGCCCTAGGTTTGCAAGACTTGCAACTAGGTCAACATGGCCGCACGTGCCATTGGCACATGCCAACACGTGCCGCAAGCCATATTTCCAAGCCGCTGTGCCTTTGGCCCGCGCCAAACATAGCGCCCTAGGTTTGCAAGACTTGTAACTAGGTCAACATGGCCATACGTGCCATTGGCACATGCCAACACGTGCCGCAAGCCATATTTCTAAGCCGCTATGCCTTTGGCCCACGCCAAACATAGCGCCCTAGGTTTGCAAGACTTGCAACTAGGTCAACATGGCCGCACGTGCCATTGGCACATGCCAACACGTGCCGCAAGCCATATTTCCAAGACGCTGTGCCTTTGGCCCACGCCAAACATAGCGCCCTAGGTTTGCAAGACTTGCAACTAGGTCAACATGGCCGCATGTGCCATTGGCACATGCCAACACGTGCCGCAAGCCATATTTCGAAGCCGCTATGCCTTTGGCCCACGCCAAACATAGCGCCCTAGGTTTGCAAGACTTGCAACTAGGTCAACATGGCCGCACGTGCCATTGGCACATGCCCACACGTGCCGCAAGCCATATTTCGAAGCCGCTATGCCCACGCCCAACATAGCGCCCTAGGTTTGCAAGACTTGCAACTAGGTCAACATGGCCGCACGTGCCGTTGGCACATGCCAACACGTGCCGCAAGCCATATTTCCAAGCCGCTATGCGTTTGGCCTACGCCAAACATAGCGCCCTAGGTTTGCAAGACTTGCAAATAGGTCAACATGGCCGCACGTGCCATTGGCACATGCCAACACGTGCCGCAAGCCATATTTGGCCGCTATGCCCACGCCCAACATAGCGCCCTAGGTTTGCAAGAATTGCAACTAGGTCAACATGGCCGCAGGTGCCATTGGCACATGCCAAACACACACTCGCCGGTAGCCTAACTTGCAAACCATGCAACCTTCCACCAAGGCATTCGCACATGCCATTGGCACATGCCAAACACACACGCTGGTAGCCTAACTTGCAAACCGTGCAACCTACCACCAAGGCATTCAAGACATGCCATTGGCACATGCCAAACACACACGCTGGTAGCCTAACTTGCAAACCGTGCAACCTACCACCAAGGCATTCCGCACATGCCATTGGCACATGCCAAACACACACGCCGGTAACCTAACTTGCAAACCATGCAACCTACCACCAAGGCATTCCGCACATGCCATTGGCACATGCCACACGCGCCACTAGCAGCGCCACTTGCACTCAAGATGCAACCAACACTCAAGACATCGACACAAACGGGGATGCTTCTTTAGGGTTTTGGTTTGGCGGTCACAGCATGCAGCGTTCACTACGCTCACATTAAGAAAGCGTGAAAAGGAATAAAGCGGTCAAATAAAAGAGGAAATAATGGTGAAAAACGTTTTCACCCATTAAACCATGCGGTTACCACCTCCTCTCATTATTCCACCCTTTACTCTCTTCCTTCATGAGGCCAGGGTACGTTTCAATCTCGACTTGTATAAATAGGTCTTACCTATTTCCACGAGACAACAAGTCTCGGTCAGGAGAAAAATACTACACTCTCAGAAAGGCAACTTTGCAAGCTCTCCCAAAAGCTTCCACCTCTTGCAAGCTTCCCAAGCTTCTACTTTCTCGATACAAGTCGAGATACTACTCTCCTCAACACCTTTCTTTGCTTCCCTCCCCAAATCAACCCTTCTCCTCCACTTTGTGACCAAGCATGTCCGGAACAGCCATTTCTTGGTTTAGGCCGGACTTGTACAGATTGATCTCTCGAATCTATAAAGTGCTCACGTGCGGCACATTTGTTTAGGGTTTGAATCGACTTCTCACTCACCTACCAATTTACCTAAATCGACAGAAACAATTTTTACCCATAAACAATTGGCGACCACGGTGGGAGGATTGATCTATCGGCTACAATACCAACTCCAACTCCTGATTTCGTTTTCCGAACGTCAAATCCCAACATGGTGGAGCTCAGATCTGGAGCGGCTGCCGGAACATCAGCGCAGAACGCATCCCTGATGTTGGCGTCTCTCCCCATAACATTGTTACTTCACCAACGACAACAGAACATCGAATGCACTCCCTTAAGTGTAACACCGCCTATCACCGGGGGCCGAGCCGCCTCCTCCTATAGCGTCTGCACAACCCTCTAATCACGGGAACGAGAATATCTCTTCGGGTGTCACACCCCGATCACCGGGGCTAGGGCGCCACCGCGACCCCGAATGCTTCTTCCAAAGCATGGCGCCTCCGACAACTAAGGCTCCAATTACCCCGCCGACGGGACGAGAGACCGGAGGGACCAGAGGAAGTCGCCCTTACGTCACCATCGCCGATTTGATGGAATGACAGGAGACGCTCGCCATAGCCCAGACAGACATGGTTTCAACACAAAAGGAGGTGCTCACCATTCTCAAAACCCTGACAGAGCGACTACCCCGTGAGTCGCATCCTCCAGAGACGCCTAGAAGCATCTCCAACAACCCTGACGCCGGCACCTCGGCAGGGCACGCCTCTACGGATGAAGAAACTCGCACTAGAGTCCCGTTGGAGAGAAATCAACCACCAAATTTCGTCACGAGAGAAGATTTGGAACAACTCCTACGTGATCGAATCAAGCATGATGAGTTCGATGTACATCATCACCAACCCCCTTACCCGTCCGAAATACAGAGAATCCCTCTCCCAAGGGGGTACTCTTCCCTCAATTTACCCCGTACGATGGTACAGGAATGCACGCGAACATGTTTCTCATTTCCTGAATCCTTGGGTGAACATGAATATAATCACGTTCTTCGTTTAAGGGAATTTTCAAAATCACTTACCGGAAGGGCGTATACATGGTACAACAAGATCCCCCAACAAAGCATTCCCAACCGGAGTAGCATGGTCACCGCGTTTTACGAGAAGTATTTCTTCGTGTCTCAACAAGTTACCTTTTCAGACCTCGGGAGAATGTACCAGTGGGATAACGAACATCCGAATGATTTCGTCAAAAGGTTCAGGGTTCAAGCACTCGACTGTCACGACCCAAACGTGACCGAGCAACAATTGGTAAACTCATGCATCAATGGTATGGTCCCGATCTACCGCGCCCTGCTAGAAGACTTGCGTTTCCAAACATTCTCCGAACTCCATGAGGCCGCCGGACGATCTGCAACAACAAGACTGAGCATTCTTTGAAAGGACTAGGCCAACTCGAACTCAAGACGCACATGAAACTCGCGGGAGCAGGCGCCTCATCAGCAAACAATTTAATGCCGGCTCATCCTCCATGAACATAGTGAACGAAAGAGGAAAAAGGAAAGCCGCCACTACGAGCCATCAGCCGAAACGTGAAGCGCCGGCGCAACGGGAACCCTCGCAACGGAAGATCGCCACTAAAACTCCTGTGTAGCATCGTGAGGCCGAAGGAAATATCCTTGATTTCCCATTCCCCATCGAGGAGGTGATTGACCTCCTAGAAGCCTGGGTTCAAGATGATGTCATCGACCGCCACCACTTAGACGTCCACCAACCGAGGGCCGAGATGGCAAACCCCAAATCCGCCATTACCACAGGTTCGTTCACCACCCGACTAGCGATTGCAACAGTTAAAGCATATTTTCAAGGAAAGGATAGAAGCGGAGAACTCCAACTAGGAGACGAAAGAGTGCATCGAGACCCACTCCCAATAAGAAACTGCGGTTCCTCGGGACTCCGTGCACGAGACTGTACAATCCATGATGCGACATATATGCGAAATTCTCTATCTCTCCAAGGTTCAGCGCCAAGATATTTTCGCAGCTCTCAATCGTGTTGTATCCGGCAAACGGCTTTTTCTCCCCTCGGAATCCATAAGGGCTCAAGCTTCCCAAACAAGCGAAGCGGAGAACCTGGGACTGCGACCACGTCCGTTTAAGAGGTACGAATTTGATGACACGCTCATCGACACGACCTCTGACCACAACATCATCACTTTCAAGACACTAAAGGCAGCCGGATTTACAAAACAAGACGCTACCTATTTCCCGTCTGTGATTAAGAGCTTGAGAGGAGAGGCTTTGAACGCGCATGGCTACATCAACCTAGAGATCGAGATGGGAGACGCTATAACGCACAGCAAGTTCCACATTGTCAAAGAACTAGATCATGACATGATCTTGGGACGCTTATGGGCGTACACCCTCTGCCGACATCCCTGCCCGAAGGGATTCCCAACAAATCGTCCCACGGGTTATCACATCAACGAGCTATTAAAGGAACCCAAGCGTCCGAAGAGGACCCGTTGGCGCTAGCCCATGATTTTGAAATGCAAGTAAGTCTGACCGAGCAACCTTTTCTGCAACCGACCTTTTCTTCCCCCATTCTGTCATGGGGACTCGGCGCAACAACCGACACGAACGCTGTCAAAAATTTTGAATGGGGAGCTGGACCATTCGAACACTTTGCAAGAAGCTTGGAAGCTTCTAGCGAAACCAACGAAGCCAAGGCTCAAGTGGTTACACGACGTCTGAACCCGTTTTCAATCGGAGATGTAGTGGTTAAGGAAAGCTCGTTTCAAGTTGGGAGGATGACAGTAAAGATGGATTTGCCCGAGGAAGGTGAAGGCGAGCTGTACCTGGTTGCGGATACCCTTTTGGGAGGATATTGCAAGCTCATCAATACCGACACACCTAAAGGCGTGATAGTTCACTCGCGATGGCTCAAGGAATCCAATCCCTAAAATGCTGTATTTCCCAATCACTCCCCTTTTCAGAACTTCCTTTGAATCATTCCTCTTAATAGCTGTACTTCCCCAGGATGAATACACCGTTTGTATTTTTCCCTGGAGATCTACCCTTTTGTCAAAAAAAATAAAATAAAATAAAAATAAAATAAATATATCTCTTCCCGAGCGAATCCTTCAGATATCAGAGAAATACATCGAAGAACCCGAAAACCATTGCGAGCCATCATACCACAACCCCTTTCAAAAATATATATATATATGAAGCAAAAGGTTTACTGATGAAGAAGAAGGGAAAGATGTGTTTACAAAAAAAAAGAAGGAAAAACATCGAGGAACTAAAGCGGCTAACGAGAAAAACAAAAGGAGGAACTAGCCCTCGAAGGATGGGCGCAAGTCCCTTCGGGCAAAGCTATCTTCAAGCATTTCCCCCGACAATCCTTCGGGCAACAAAGGTTCCATTCAGGCGGTTTTAGCGGCGGCAACCTCAACATCCCATCCCGAAGCAGCCACGAGCAGCAGCAGTGTCCTCCCGACAACTATTCCAAAGATACGCCACCATGACCCCCGGTATCATCAATAACACCTTTGGCATCAACTTCAAAGGTCAGTCTCGCTTCTATCATATACTACTTCGAAAAAAATTTCATCGACGTTTCGAAGGAAGTTTTTTGATTCATCCACATCAAAAATCATGGCGTTCTCCTCCGCGTCCACTGAACCCAAGAGAGTCCGAACATGCACCTATTCTTCGTGAGGATAGAAGGAAGGAAGGTCCTTAATAATTTCGTTAGCTTCATGGAACAAAGATTCAAACCCAACCAATACCTCCTCAAGAGAAGAAGATCGATCTCCACCGATTCTGAAGTCCTTTTCCAAAAGGTTAAAGGCACGGCCGTCTCTGGAAGATCCCATCAT
Source organism: Papaver armeniacum (assembly GCA_023531295.1). Classification (NCBI taxonomy): domain Eukaryota; kingdom Viridiplantae; phylum Streptophyta; class Magnoliopsida; order Ranunculales; family Papaveraceae; genus Papaver; species Papaver armeniacum. Next base: position 102,252 of record JAJJWW010003481.1, on the reverse strand, counting down.
ACACTGCAAGAAATGGAAAGATGATCAAATTCCATCCTGTCTACACGCATATAAAAAGAGGATGGCGAGAACAAAAAAAAAGAAGAAGAAGAAAACGCACCGGCAAAGCAAAGAAAAAGGGGAATCAACAGGAAGAACCCCTTCTCAAACAAGGGAGACGATACATTCGCGTTGGATATGAATACTGAGAACCTTAAAAAGGAAAGGGAGCAATGACAGACATAATGCTTCCAGATTTTTTTGGCATGGATGATGCCCTAATGGAAGCCGCACGTGAAGGAAATCAAAATAAGGAAACTTTGCTGGCTGAAGAAACGTCTACTCCCTCTTTATTTACATAAATCACGCCTGCAAGCACGGTTTCCAAGTTGCACCGGCCCCACCAATTGCGCCGACCTCCCAATGGTCGCACAAGTCACGCCTGCAAGCACGCACAGCTTCCACATCACGCCGGTCCCACTAGCTAGCACACTCAGTTTCCCAAGTCACGCCTGCAAGCACGCAGCTTCCACATTACGCCGGTCCCACCAGCTAGCACACTTAGTTTCCCAATTCACGCCAACTTCCCAACGTCGCCTAAGCTACATCGGGCCCACCAATTGTGCCAGCCTCCTGATTTGTGCAAAACTACCAGAGGCAAGGATTCCAAATCCTATTTATAAAAGGTCAGACAAGCCTCCTTCAATTTTCTGTACGGTTTGCTGTTAATAGTTTGTCACCATCTTATGCGTACCTCGCAACAAAGCCCCCTGTTCCGAGCTAGCGGGGGACTTAATGTTGATGGTGGTTTTTAGACAAGGGGTAAAATCGTAAAACCCCATGACCTAGTGTTACCCGCAACACATTAACTAAGAGCATTTAACTCAGGTGTAAATAATTAATAGGAGTATTTTTTCAAAATTAGGGTTTTCAACACAGAACCCTAATTCCAAAACCAAGCCGCATGTTGCGCACCATGGCAACATTGCCAAACCAAGCCGCACCCTGCGCACCATGGCAACAATGCCAAACCAAGCCGCATACTGCGCACCATGGCAACAATGCCAAACCAAGGCGCAAGTTGCGCACCATGGCAACAATGCCAAACCAAGCCGCACCCTGCGCACCATGGCAACAATGCCAAACCAAGCCGCATACTGCGCACTATGGCAACAATGCCAAACCAAGCCGCATGCTGCGCACCATGGCAACAATGCCAAACCAAGCCGCACCCTGCGCACCATGGCAACAATGCCAAACCAAGCCGCATACTTGTGCACCATGGCAACAATGCCAAACCAAGCCGCATGTTTGCACTTCATGGCAACAATGCCAAACCAAGCCGCATATCTAGCACCATGGCAACAATGCCAAACCAAGCCGCATACTGCGCACCATGGCAACAATGCCAAACCAAGCCGCATACTGCGCACCATGGCAACAATGCCAAATCAAGCCGCTATGCCTTTGGCCCACGCCCAACATAGCGCCCTAGGTTTGCAAGACTTGCAACTATGTCAACATGGCCGCACGTGCCATTGGCACATGCCAACACGTGCCGCAAGCCATATTTCCAAGCCGTTGTGCCTTTGGCCCACGCCAAACATAGCGCCCTAGGTTTGCAAGACTTGCAACTAGGTCAACATGGCCGCACGTGCCATTGGCACATGCCAACACGTGCCGCAAGCCATATTTCTAAGCCGCTATGCCTTTGGCCCACGCCAAACATAGCGCCCTAGGTTTGCAAGACTTGCTACTAGGTCATCATGGCCGCACGTGCCATTGGCACATGCCAACACGTCTTGCAAGCCATATTTCCAAGCCGATGTGCCTTTGGCCCACGCCAAACATAGCTCCCTAGGTTTGCAAGACTTGCAACTAGGTGAACATGGCCGCATGTGCCATTGGCACATGCCAACACATGCCGCAAGCCATATTTCAAAGCCGCTATGCCTTTGGCCCACGCCAAACAAAGCGCCCTAGGTTTGCAAGACTTGCAACTTGGTCAACATGGATGCACGTGCCATTGGCACATGCCAACACGTGCCGCAAGCCATATTTCGAAGCCGCTATGCTTTTGGCCCACGCCCAATTATAGCGCCCTAGGCTTGTAAGACGTGCAACTAGGTCAACATGGCTGCACGTGCCATTGGCACATGCCAACACGTGCCGTAAGCCATATTTCGAAGCCACTATGCCTTTGGCCCACGCCCAATTATAGCGCCCTAGGCTTGCAAGACTTGCAACTAGGTCAACATGGCTGCACGTGCCATTGGCACATGCCAACACGTGCCATTGGCACATGCCAACACGTGCCGCAAGCCATATTTCCAAGCCGCTATGCCTTTGGCACACGCCAAACATAGCGCCCTAGGCTTGCAAGACTTGCAACTAGGCCAACATGGCTGCACGTGCCATTGACACATGCCAACACGTGCCGCAAGCCATATTTCCAAGCCGCTATGCCTTTGGCGCACGCCAAACATAGCGCCCTAGGTTTGCAAGACTTGAAACTAGGTCAAAATGGCCGCACGTGCCATTGGCACATGCCAACACGTGCCGCAAGCCATATTTTGAAGTCGCTATGCCTTTGGCCCACGCCCAATTATAGCGCCCTAGGCTTGCAAGACTTGCAACTAGGTCAACATGGTTGCACGTGCCATTGACACATGCTAACACGTGCCGCAAGCCATATTTCCAAGCCGCTATGCCTTTGACCCACTCCCAATTATAGCGCCGTAGGCTTGCAAGACTTGCAACAAGGTCAACATGGCTGCACGTGCCATTGACACATGCCAACACGTGCCGCAAGCCATATTTCCAAGCCGCTATGCCTTTGGCCCACGCCAAACATAGCGCCCTAGGTTTGCAAGACTTGCAACTAGGTCAACATGGCCGCACGTGCCATTGGCACATGCCAACACGTGCCGCAAGCCATATTTCGAAGCCGCTATGCCTTTGGCCCACGCCCAATTATAGCGCCCTAGGCTTGCAAGACTTGCAACTAGGTCAACATGGCTGCACGTGCCATTGACACATGCCAACACGTGCCGCAAGCCATATTTCCAAGTCGCTATGCCTTTGGCCCACGCCAAACATAGCGCCCTAGGTTTGCAAGACTTGCAACTAGGTCAACATGGCCGCACGTGCCATTGGCACATGCCAACACGTGCCGCAAGCCATATTTCGAAGCCGCTATGCCTTTGGCCCACGCCCAATTATAGCGCCCTAGGCTTGCAAGACTTGCAACTAGGTCAACATGGCTGCACGTGCCATTGGCACATGCCAACACGTGTCGCAAGCCATATTTCTAAGCCGCTATGCCTTTGGCCCATGCCAAACATAGCGCCCTAGATTTGCAAGACTTGCAACTAGGTCAACATGGCCGCACGTGCCATTGGCACATGCCAACACGTGCCGCAAGTTATATTTCCAAGCCGCTATGCCTTTGGCCCATGCCAAACATAGCGCCCTAGGTTTGCAAGACTTGCAACTAGGTCAACATGGCCGCACGTGCCATTGGCACAGGCCAACACGTGCTGCAAGCCATATTTCGAAGCCGCTATGCCCACGCCCAACATAGCGCCCTAGGTTTGCAAGAATTGCAACTAGGTCAACATGGCCGCAGGTGCCATTGGCACATGCCAAACACACACTCTGGTAGCCTAACTTGCAAACCATGCAACCTACCACCAAGGCATTCCGCACATGCCAAACACACACGCTGGTAGCCTAACTTGCAAACCGTGCAACCTACCACCAAGGCAATCCGCACATGCCATTGGCACGTGCCAAACACACACGATGGTAGCCTAACTTGCAAACCGTGCAACCTACCACCAAGGCATTCCGCACATGCCATTGGCACATGCCAAACACACACGCTGGTAACCTAACTTGCAAACCATGCAACCTACCACCAAGGCATTCCGCACATGCCATTGGCACATGCCACACGCGCCACTAGCAGCGCCACTTGCACTCAAGATGCAACCAACACTCGAGACATCGACACAAACGGGGGATGCTTCTTTAGGGTTTTATTTTGGCGGTCACAAAGATGCCGCGTACACTACGCTCACATTAAGAAAGCGTGAAAAGGAATAAAGCGGTCAAATAAAAGAGGAAATAATGGTGAAAAACGTTTTCACCCATTAAACCATGCGGTTACCACCTCCTCTCATTATTCCACCCTTTACTCTCTTCCTTCATGAGGCCGAGGTACGTTTCAATCTCGACTTGTATAAATAGGTCTTACCTATTTCCACCGGACGACAAGTCTCGGTCGGAGAAAAATACTACACTCTCGAGAAAGGCAACTTTGCAAGCTCTCCCAAAAGCTTCCACCTCTTGCAAGCTTCCCAAGCTTCTACTTTCGATACAAGTCGAGATACTACTCTCCTCAACACCTTTCTTTGCTTCCCTCCCCAAATCAACCCTTCTCCTCCACTTTGTGACCGAAGCAAGTCCGGAACGGCCATTTCTTGGTTTAGGCCGGACTTGTGCAGATTGACCTCTCGAATCTATAAAGTGCTCACGTGCAGCACATTTGTTTAGGGTTTGAATTAGTTTCTCACTCACCTACCGAATTTACTGAAATCGAAAGAAACGATTTTTACCCATAAACACCTTTGTTTAAAATCCACCATCAACATTAAGTCCCCTGCTTAGCTCGGAACAGGAGCTTTGTTGCGAAGTAAGCATAAGATGGTGACAGACTATCAACAGTAAATCGTAAAGAGAATTGAAGAGGCTTGTCTGACCTTTTTATAAATAGGATTTGGAATCCTTGCCTCTGGAAGTTTTGCACAAATCGAGAGGCTGGCACAATTGGGAAGTCAACGTCATTGAGAGGTAGGAAGATGGGCGGCATTGAGAAGTTGACACGAGTTAGGAAACTGATCGTGCTAGCTGGCGGGACCGGCGTAAGATGGGAAAGCTGAGCGTGCTAGCCGGCGTGACTTGGGCGGTTATAGGGAAGTTTGGTGAGACTGGCGCAAGCTTGATGTGACCGGTAAAAACAAGGAGGGAGTAATTGTTTCTACAGATAGAAAATTTTCCTTATTTTGCCTTCCTTCACGCGCGGCTTCAATCAGGGCATCATCCATGCCAAAAATATGGAAGCGTTATGTCCATCATTACTTCCTTTCCTTCTTTAAGTTTCCGTATTCATACCCAACGTAATTGCATCATCTCCCTCGTTTAAAAAAGGGTTCTTCTTGTTGAATTTTTCCTCTTCGTCATGTCGCACAGAGAAGAATCATCTTCTAACCAGCCAGATTCTCCAGGTGAAGGCGCGAGGTCTGACTCTTGCAAAAGCACCCCGACTAGGGTTATTCGGGCTAAGAAGATCATACCGGTATGTTTTCTTCTTCTTCTCCGTTCGTGTTATCCTCTTTTTATATGTGTATAGATATGATGGAACTGGATCATTTTCCCCATCTTTTTGCAGTGTATGATGGGACCCTCCAGGGATGGCTGCGCCTTTAACTCTTCGGAGAAGGGTTTCAGACTTGGCGGAGATCGATCTTCTTCTCTTGAGGAGGCATTGGTTGGGATTGAATCTCCATTCCACGAAGCTAGTGAAATCATTAAGGACCTCCCTTCCATCTATCCCCATAAAGAACAGTGCATGTTCGGACTTTCTTGGGTTCAGTGAGCATGGAGGAGGGGCGAGAGAAAAAGGAAGAGTCTTGGCATGTTGAGAGGTTTTAGTGCGGCAAAGCCTTTCCTCGATCCGGGTATGGGGCGGATCGGACCGTTTCTAGGTTGAAACGACGGAAAAGTGAACGTGTGGTGGTCTTGGAGGAGAGCGTCATGATTCTTGACTCTGAAGTGGATGAATCAAAAAACTTTCTCCGAAATGTCGCTGAGAAAACCTTCGAAGGAGCATATGACAGAAACGAGATACCCTCTGAAATTGATGCCAAATGTGTCGTTGGTGATACCGGAGGGGTCATGGTGGCGTATGCTGGACCGATCGTCGGGGAGGACATTGTTGCCGCTGTGGCTGCTTCGGGATGGGATGTTGAGGTTGCTGCTGATAACACCACTGAATGGAACCTTTGTTACCCGAGGGATTGCTGGGGGAAGTGCTTGAAGATAGTCTTACCCGAAGAGACTTGTACTCCGTCCTTCGAGGGCTAGTTCTTCCCTTTTGTTATTCCTGTTAGCTGCTTTAGTTCCCCTGGTGTCCCCCTTTTTTTTGTAAACTCGTCTTTTCCTTCTTCTTCATCAGTCAACATTTTGCTTCATATATATTTTTTGAAAGAGGTTGTGGTATGGTGGCTCTGCAATGGTTTTCTGGGTTTATCTGATGTATTTCTCTGATATCTGGAGGATTCGCTTGGAAAGAGATGTATTTATGTTTTTTTTTGTTTTTGACAAAAAGGGAATCCCTAGGGAAAAATACAAACGGTGTATTCATCTTGGGGAATTACAACTATTAAGAGGAATTGTTAAAGGAAATACTAAAAGGGGGACTGATTGGGAAGTATAGCATTTTAGGGATTGGATTCCTTGAGCCATCGCGAGTGAATTATCACGCCTTCGGTGTGTCAGCATTGATGAGCTTGCAATATCCTCCCAAAAGGGTATCCGCAACCAGATACAGCTCGTCTTCTCCTTCATTGGGAAAATCCATTTTTACTGTCATCTTCCCAACTTGAAACGAGCTTTCCTTAACCACTACATCTCTAATTGAAAACGGGTTCAGACGTCGTGCAACCATTTGAGTCTTGGCTTCGTTGGCTTCAATAGAAGTTTCCAAGCTTCTTGCAAAGTGTTCGAATAGTCCAGCTCCCCATTCACATTTATTGACAGCGTTTGTGCCAGTAATCGCGCCGAGTCCCCATGACGGAATGGGGAAGGAAAGACTGGTTGCGAAAAGGTTGCTTGGTCGAGACTTACTTGCATTTGAAAACCATGAACTAGCGCCAACGGGTCCTCTCCGGATGCCTGGTTCCTTTAATAGCTCGTTGATGCGATAACCTGTGGGATGATTTGTTGGGAATTCCTTCGGGCGTGGACGTCGGCAGAAGGTGTAATCCAAATTTCGCTTTGTTGTCGAGCACCCATAAGCGTCCCAATATCATGTCATGATCTAGTTCTTTGACAATGTGGAACTTGCTATGCGTTATAGCGTCTCCCATCCTGATCTCTAGGTTGATGTAGCCATGCGCGTTCAAAGTTTCTCCTCTCAAGCTCTTAATCACAGACGGGGAATAGGTAGCGTCTTGTTTTGTAAATCCTGCTTTGCCTTTAGTGTCTTGAAAGTAATGATGTTGTGGTCGAGGCCGTGTCGATGAGCGTGTCGTCAAATTCGTTATCTCTTAAACAGGATGTGGTCAGCGGTCCCCGTTCTCCTTTTTGGTTTCGCTTTGTTTGGAAAGCTTGGGCCCCCGGAGTGGATTCCGAGGAGAGAAAAAGTCGTTTTCCGGATACAACACGATTGAGAGCTGCGAAAATATCTTGGCGCTGCATCTTGGAAAGATAGAGAACTTCGCATGCATGTTGCATCATGGATTATACGGTCTCGTGCACATAGTCCCCGCAGGACCCAGCTTCTTATTGGGAGTGGGTCTCGATGCACTCTTTCATCTCCCTGGAGTCCTCCCGCTTCTATTCGTTCTTTGAAAATATGCTTTAGTCTCAAGGCAATCGCTGGTCGGGTGGTGAACGAACCTGTGGTAGTGGCAGTACTTGGGGTTTGCCATCTCAGCCTCAGTTGGTAGACGTCTGGGAGGTGGCAGTCTGATAATATCATCTTTAACCCAGGCTTCTAGGAGGTCAATCACCTCCTCGATGGGAAACGGGAAATCAAAGGTATTTCCTTCGGTCTCATGATGCTGCATGGGAGTTTTAGCGACGGTATTTCGTGATGGGGTTCCTTGCGCCGACGCTTCACGTTTTGGTGGTGGCTCGTAGTTGGGGCTTTCCTTTTTCCCTTTCGTTTACTATGTTCACGGAAGATGAGCCGGCATTAAATTGTTTGCTTGATGAGGCGTCTATTCCCGCGAGTTTCACGCGTGTCTTCGGTTCAATTTGGCTTAGCTCTTTCCAGTAATGCTGGTGCTGTTGTTGCAGATCGTCTGGAGGCTTCATGGAGTTCGGAGAACGTTTGGAAGCGCAAGTTTTCTAGCAGGGCGCGGCAAATTGGAACCACACCATTGATGCATGCGTTCACCAGTTGTTGCTCGGTTACGTTTGGGTCGTGACAGTCGAGTGCTTGAACCCTGAACCTTTTGACGAAATCATTCGGATGTTCGTTATCCCACTGGTACATTCTTCCGAGGTCTGAGAAAGTAACTTGTTCGGACACGAAGAAGTATTTCTTGTAAAACGCAGTGACCATGCTACTCCAGTTGGGATTGTTGTTCGGTGGGATGCTGTTGTACCATGTATATGCCCTTCCAGTAAGTGATTTTGAGAATTCCCTTAAACGAAGAACGTGATTATATTCATGTTCACCCAAGGATTCCAGAAACGAGAGACATGCTCATGTGCATTCCCGGTACCATCGTACAGGGTAAATTGAGGAGAAGAGTACCCCCTTGGGAGAGGGATTCTCTGCATTTCGGATGGGTAAGGGGGTTGGTGATGATGCACATCCAACTCATCATTCTTTTTTCGGTTGCGGAGAAGTTGTTAAAAATCTTCTCTCGTGACGAAGTTGGGCGGCTGATTTCCTTCCAACTATATTCTAGCGCGAGTTTCCTCATCCGTGAAGGTGTGCTCCGCCGAGGTGCTGGCGTCGGGGTTGTTGGAGACGTTCCTAAGCGGCTTTGGAGGACGCGACTCACGTGGTAGTTGCTCTGTCAGGGTCTTGAAAAAGATGAGTACCTCCTTCTGCGTTGAAACCATATCCGTCTGGGCTCTGGCGAGCATCTCTTGTCGTTCCATCAAATCAGCGATGATGACGTAAGGACGACTTCCTCTGGTCCCTCCGGTATCTCGTCCCGTCGGCGGGGTAGTTGGAACCTTAGTTGTGGTCGGAGGCGCCATGCTAGACGAAGCATTTGGGGTCATAGCGGCGGCTCTAGCCCCGGTGACCTGGTGGCGTGACACCCGAAGAGATATTTTCGTTGCCATGATTAGAGGGTTGTGCAGAGACACTAGAGGAGGCAGCGGCTCTTGCCCTGGTGATTGGCGGTGTTACACTTGAGGGAGTGCATTCGATGTTACTGTAGTCAGCAGGTGATGCAACAACGTTATTGGGAGAGACGCTAACATCAGGGATACGTTCTGTGCTGGTATTCTCGGCAGCCGCTCCGGACCTGAGTTCCACCATGTTGGGATTTGACGTTCGGGAAACGAAATCAGGAGTCAAAGTTGGTATTGTAACCGATAGATCAATCCTCCCGCTGTGGTCGCCAATTGTTTATGGGTAAAAATCGTTTTCGTCGATTTTGGTAAATTCGGTAGGTGAGTGAGAAACTGGTTTAAACCCTAAATAAATATGCTGCACGTGAGCACTTTATAGATTCGAGAGATCAATCTGTACAAGTCCGGCCTAAACCAAGAAATGGCCGTTCCAGACTTGCTTCGGTCACAAAGTGGAGGAGAAGGGTTGATTTGGGGAGGGAAGCAAAGAAAGGTGTTAAGACCAGAATAATTCTGGGAGAGTAGTGTCTCGACTTGTATCAGAAAGTGAAAGCTTAGGAATCTTGCAAGAGATGAAATCTTTTTGGAGAGCTTGCAAAGTTTCCTTTTCTGAGAGTTTTGTATTTTTATCCTGACCGAGACTTGTTGTCTGGTGGAAATAGGTAAGACCTATTTATACAAGTTGAGATTGAAACGTACCCTGGCCTCATGAAGGAAGAGAGTAAAGGGTGAAATAATGGGAGGAGGTGGTAACCGCATGGTGTTTATGGGTGAAAACGTTTTCACCATTATTTCCTCATTTATTTGACCGCATTATTCCTTTTCACGCTTTCTTAATATGAGCGTAGTGTCGCCGCAAGTTGTGACCGCCAAACCAAAACCCTGGAAAGCATCCCCGTTTGTGTTGATGTCTCGAGTGTTGGTTGCATCTTGAGTGCAACCGGTGCCGCTAGGGGCGCATGTGGCATGTGCCAATGGCATGTGCGGAATGCCTTTGTTGCGAGTTGCACCTCGAGCGCAAGTGGCAATGCCGAGTTGCTAGTGGCGTATGTGGCATGTGCTAATGGCATGTGTGAAATGCCTTGGTGGTAGGTTGTACGTTGAGTGTAAGTGGCAATGCCTGCTAGTGACGTGTGTGGCAAGTGCCAATGGCGTGTGTGGAATGCCTTGGTGGTAGGTTGCACGGTTTGCAAGTTATGCTACCAGCGTATGTGGAATTCCTTGGTGGTAGGTCGCACGGTTTGCAAGTTAGGCTACCAGCGTGTGTGTTTGGCATGTGTTAATGGCACGCATGGCCATTAGGGCTATGTCCTGGAAAGAAAAGCTACAATGCATGTTGGCATGTGCCAATGGCATGCGTGGCCAACTTGGGTCACGATCTGGTAGGAAAAGCTACCAGCGAGCATGTTGGCATGTGTCAATGGCATGCGTGGCGAATTTGGGTCGCGCCTTGGTAGAAAAAGCTACCAGCGAGCGTGTTGGCATGTGCCAATGGCATGCGTGGCCAATTTGGGTCGCGCCTTGGTAGAAAAAGCTACCAGCGAGCATGTTGGCATGTGCCAATGGCATGCTCGGCCTATTTGGGTCGCGCCTTGGTAGAAAAAGCTACCAGCGAGCGTGTTGGCATGTGCCAATGGCATGCGTGGCCAATTTGGGTCACGCCTTGGTAGAAAAATCTACCAGCGAGCGTGTTGGCATGTGCCAATGGCATGCGTGGCCAATTTGGGTCGCGCCTTGGTAGAAAAAGCTACCAGCGAGCGTGTTGGCATGTGCTAATGGCATGCGTGGCCAATTTGGTCGCGCCCTAGTAGAAAAAGCTACCAGCGAGCGTCTTGGCATGTGCCAATGGCATGTGTGGCCAATTTGGGTCGCGCGTTGGTAGAAAAAGCTACCAGCGAGCGTGTTGGCATGTGCCAATGGCATGCGTGGCCAATTTGGGTCGCGCCTTGGTAAAAAAAGCTACCAACGAGCGTGTTGGCATGTTCCAATGGCATGCTCGGCCAATTTGGGTTGCACCTTGGTAGAAAAAGCTACAAGCGAGCGTGTTGGCATGCGCCAATGGCATGCGTGGCTAATTTGGGTTGCGCCTTGGTAGAAAAAGCTACCAACGAGCGTGTTGGCATGTGCCAATGGCATGCGTGGCCAATTTAGCCTAGGTTGCATGGTTTGCAAGCCTAGGTGTGGGCGCTACTTTGGCATGGCGCGGCTAGGGCCAAGGTAAGGGTGTTTGGCTTGGCGTGGCGTGACCAGCGTAGCTAGGGCCAAGGCAGAGTATGTTTGGCGGCTAGCTCGGGCTAAGTGTGGCTGGCATGATTTGTCATTGGCACGGAGGTGCGGCTAGCATGGTTGGCATGCTTCGGCGCGTTTGGTATGGCTGGCATAATTTGCCATTGGCATAGAGGTGCGGCTAGCTTGGGCTAGATGTGGTTGGCATGATTTGCCATTGGCACGGAGATGTGGCTAGCATGGTTGGCATGCTTTGGCGCGTTTGGTATGGCTAGGATAATTTGCCATTGGCATATAGGTGCGGCTAGCTTGGGCTAGGTGTGGCTGGCATGATATGCCATTGGCACGAGGTGCGGCTAGCATGGTTGGCATGCTTTGGCACGTTTGGTATGGCTGGCATAATTTGCCATTGGCATAGAGGTGCGGCTAGCTTGGGCTAGGTGTGGCTGGCATGATTTTCCATTGGCACGGGAGTGCGGCTAGCATGGTTGGCATGCTTTGGCGTGTTTGGTGTGAATAGCATTTTTAGGGCCAAGGCAGGGTGCATTTGGCATGGCGCGGCTAGCTTGGGCTAGGTGTGGCTGGCATGATTTTCCATTGGCACGGAGGGGAATTAGGGTTTTGGTCATTGTAACCCTAATTTGAAAAAAATACCCCTATTAATTACTGACTACATGCATTAAATGTTCTAATAAATGTGCCATTGGTGACATTAGGTTATTTGGGTTTTACGATTTTACCCTTTGTTTAAAATCCACCATCAACAACAGTAGACTTTGGCTCCTCCATCATGTTTTGTCAATCACGGTTCATTGCCCAGCTGCACTGAGTCATGGTTTGCTGCTGTTGATGGTGGTTTTTAGACAAAGGGTAAAATCGTAAAACCCCGAATAACCTAATGTCACCAGTGACACATTTATTAGAACATTCAATGCATGTAGTCAGTAATTAATAGGGGGTATTTTTTCAAATTAGGGTTAGAAACGAACAAAACCCTAATTCCCCTCCGTGCCAATGGCAAATCATGCCAGCCACACCTAGCCCAAGCTAGCCGCGCCATGCCAAACGCACTCTGCCTTGGCCCTAGCTATGCTAGTCACACCAAACGCGCCAAAGCATGACAACCATGCTAGCCGAACCTCCGTGCCAATGGCAAATCATGCCAGCCACACCTAGCCCAAGCTAGTCGTGCATGCCAAACGCACTCGCCTTTGCCCTAGCTATGCTAGTCACACCGAACGTGCCAAAGCATGCCAACCATGATAGCCGCACCTCCGTGCCAATGACAAATCATGCCAGCCACACCTTGCCCAAGATAGCGCGCCATGCCAAACGCACTCTGCTTTTTGCCCTAGCTACGCTGGGGTCACACCACGCCAAGCCAAACACCCTTACCTTGGCCCTAGCCAAAACTAGCCGCGCCATGCCTAACGCACTCTGCCTTGGCCCTAGCTATGCTAGTCACACAAACGCGCCAAAGCATGCCAACCATGCTAGCCGCACCTCTGTGCCAATGGCAAATCATGCCAGCCACACCTAGCCCAAGCTAGTCGCGCCATGCCAAACGTACTCTACCTTGGCCCTAGCTACGCTGGTCACACCACGCCAAGACAAACACCCTTAACTTGGCCCTAGCCGCGCCATGCCAAAGTAGCGCCGCGCCTAGGCTTGCAAACCGTGCAACCTAGGCCAAATTGGCCATGCATGCCATTGGCACATGCCAACACGTATCGTGGTAGCTTTTCTTACCAGTGTCGTGGCCCTAATGGCTTAGCGTGCCATTGGCACATGCCAACACGCTCGCTGGTAACTTTTCTTACCAAGCCGTGGCCCTAATGGTCGAGCATGCCATTGGCACATGCCAACACGCATCGCTGGTAGCTTTTCTTACCAGGTCGTGGCCCTAATGGCCGAGCGTGCCATTGGCACATGCCAACATAATCGCTGGTAGCTTTTCTTACCAAGTCGTGGCCCTAATGGCCGAGCATGCTATTGAAACATGCCAACACGCATCGCTGGTAGCTTTTCTTACCAGGTCGTGTCCCTAATGGCCGAGCATGCCATTGGCACATGCCAACACGCTCGCTGGTAGCTTTCATTACCTAGCCGTGGCCCTAATGGCCATGCGTGCCATTGACACATGCCAAACACGCACGCTGGTATCCTAACTTGCAAGACGTTCAACCTAGGCCAACTTGGCCATTTGTGCCATTGGCACATGCCAAAACCCACGTTGGTAGCCTAACTTGCAAACTGTGCAACCTACCACCAAGGAATTCCGCACATGCCATTGGCACATGCCACACACGCCACTAGAAGCTCTGGCATTGCCACTTACACTCAACGTGCAACCTACCACCAAGGCATTCCGTACATGCCATTGGCACATGCCACACACGCCACTAGCAGCTCTGGCATTGCCACTTGCACTCAAGGTGCAACCCGCAACAAAGGCATTCCGTACATGCCACACGCGCCACTAGCAGCGCCACTTGCACTCAAGGTGCAACCAACACTCGATAAATCAACACAAACTGGGGGATGCTTTCTAGGGTTTTAGTTTGGCGGTCACAGTATGCAGCATACACTACACTCACATTAAGAAAGCGTTAATAGGAATAAAGCGGTCAAATAAATGAGGAAATAATGGTGAAAACATTTTCACCCATAAACACCATGCGGTTACCACCTCATCCCATTATTTCACCCTTTACTCTCTTCCTTCATGAGGCCGGGTACGTTTCAATCTCGACTTGTATAAATAGGTCTTACCTATTTCCACCCGACAACAAGTCTCGGTCAGGAGAAAAATACTACACTCTCGGAAAGGCAACTTTGCAAGCTCTCCCAAAAGCTTTCATCTCTTGCAAGCTTCCCAAGCTTTTACTTTCTCAAAATCTTACATTTAGTTTTTGTTACCGTTTGATCGACCTTTGTATGGAATGTCACCGACTAATGTTGCGACGAGTGAATATATCAAAACTTGCACAGGTAATTAAATAAAGTTAATTAGATTGATAAACAAAACTCATTCTTTACTTGAGAATGACTACAATTGAAGTTAAACGTGCTTTGTAAACCACGACGCTCATATGGCTATTTAAACATGAAATCTTATACAAATGAGGAGGTCATTAGCTACCCACTCAAGAGTATAAGTAGAAGTACATAGTGGATGTTTTTCATATAAAGCTTAATCAGCACTTGATACTAAATTTAGTATTTTCAGTAATAAGCTTATTACCAGATTGTGTGTACAACCACCTGCTCATATCCAAGACTTGAATGCCTGACTGAAACGACAAGGTAGAAAAGATGAAGAATTCTTATTATTGAAAAGCTTAGGGATACAATACGGTTCTCTGTGACTTAATAATAGGGAGAAAACCCAAAGCAAATTACACCAATAAAAAAATCTTTCCTAAGTAACAGATATGCTAACCATATATATAATACTCCCTTCGTTCCACTTTAGATGATGTTTTTGGAGTTTTCACGCAGATTAAGAAATGGAGAGAGATATGAATATTTTCCATCTATACCCTTGAGGAAAGTCTTCAAACATTAATTGCTATTAGTGCATTTAAAAACAAAACTTATAGTTCCAAGACAAAATGTGAGGGTGTAATTGGTAGTTTTGTGGAAAAATATGAAAACTTTCAAGTATTGTGGAACAAAAATATAACCCTAAAACATCATCTAAAATGGAACGGATGGAGTATACAATACTGACCATTAAGCATGGACCTTTTATTAACCCCATAATAAAAACATGGACATTTAGCCAATTTTTTTTGCTAAAAGGGAGTTAAACATGTGTTGGTTAAAAATTTCCGTGCTCAGAAAAAGAATTATAGTACTTGATTCAGATAAAAATTAGTTGTTACAGAGGGACAAGGAGGAAAACAGAATTCCACCTTCCACTATGCACCTTTACAGCAAAAGGACATTCCTAGCTCAAACATGAGCATAACAAATGCTACTTAGCTGAAGTAAGAAGCCCTAAACCAACCCCCATGAACATAAGTCCATAACAAACTAAGCACCTTTACAGGAAAAAGGCATATCACCCATAGACTGTAGTCCAAAGACTACCGACACTCATAGTTAGAGACAAAAGAGTAAGAGACCATTCAAGTTTAGAAACCCTAATGTTTTCACCATCTAGTGATTCATTATCACAGTTTTCCGGCAATCCTCACTGCCGCTTTTCCAAGCTCTTCGAGTGATTGCACATAAGAGAGACCACCATACCAATCGAACCACATCTCTGCTCACTAAAAAGCAGAAAATGTTGTAAGAGAAAAATAGCCATTTACCTTCTTCCTTGGCGATGAGGTGAACAGGCCAGCGTTTGAATGCAATTCCATTCCAACATATAAGTGTCCAACCATGGATCTAAACCAAATAATACTGACGGTTGGGTTCCACAGAGAGTAAAGGGTACTATGTCACCACACCCTGCAAAACAAGAAAATAAATAAACAAAACAAAATTAAATTCAAGAGCCTAAAAACATTAATGGAAACCAAAAACCTTAAAAGAAGAGAAATTTACCCGAAGCCAAGGTAAATTAAATAAACTTAAGTTTTGAGAGGAAAATCATTGTGCCAGTGAATCAATAGCAACAAAATTAAAAAGGTTTCATCTTCTTTTTCTTCAACTTCTTGTAGTATTTTTATGATGACACAACAATTAGTATTACCAGTAGCACCCGTAATAACGGTGTTTAGATGGGCGATGTATGACGAATTTCTTGAAGACTCCATCGTCGGGATTTCACTTTCCGATACAAGTCGAGACACTACTCTCCCCTGTTATTCTCTGGTCTCAACACCTTTCTTTGCTTCCCTCCCCAAATCAACCCTTCTCCTCCACTTTGTGACCGAAGCATGTCCGGAACGACCATTTCTCGGTTTAGGCGGACTTGCATGCATTGATCTCTCGAATCTAGAAAGTGCTCACGTGCAACACATTTGTTTAGGGTTTAAACCGGTTCTCACTTACCTACCGAATTTACCAAAATCGGCGGAAACGATTTTTACCCATAAAGAATTGGCGACCACATCGGGAGGATTGATCTATCGGCTACAATGTCAGACTGTCAATCTCGTTCTTCGACCCAGATATCAAGATGGTAGGGGAAGGAGACTCAATCCGACTCAACTACCGTGACAACCCGGTTACACAGTCGTAAAGACTACACAAGAAAACTGCGGACTCGCTGAAGATGCTACCGAAATATCGATTGAGGACTTATCAGCGATGCTACCAAAGCAAAGCCGCCTTTTACATGGAGAGGGGCGTGTTCGCAGAAAAGAAAAAACCTATGAACTGTCTATCAAAACCGGTCGAACTTTGAACCGGACATCCAAAGATGTTTTTCAAAAAAAAAAAAAAAAAGAAGAAGAACCTAAATGAAAGTTTAACAGAGAAACATTCAAGGAAAATCATCCAACGAGGTCTGCTCTTCTTGGAGAAAGTCAACTTTGCATCTTCAAGAGCCGCTCTCTTCATAGTCAACATCTTGGAAAGCTTTTCGAGTTATACCTCCCTGTCGTGCAATCTCCTCTCGCAAAGGCTTTTGATCGCCGCATATTTCGACTGGATCTCAAAGAAGGCCTTCGACAAACCACGAAGCGTTGAACTCCTTTTATACACACACGTAGCGATGGTGCTCCCAGTCGACAATAACGTCTTCAGAAACGGTGTGGCCAGTCACCTCATGCATGTCCTCGATGGAAGATAAAGCCTCTTCCACACGCTTAACCAGCGCGAATCGACTAGTGATCTTCTTGGTTGTGGCCATATGTCCATACTTCTTCCAAATTCTGGTGTACAACGCCTCATACTTAGCCAGCACGCTGAAACAACCAACCAGCAAATGACCTGGATAAGGAACCAAGTACGGGGGATCGAAAATGGCGCCTGCAACTAGCCTCACGACTCGCAAAGGGTCTTTTTCCATGTCTACGGTAGCAACCATCAGGGAATCATCCACCGTTTGAACCACATCAGTGCCCGACGATTGGCTAACTCCCATCTCCAAGTCACCGGAGGTGGTCACCAAAGGCAAGTTTTCGTGTGGCTCGCCCCGAATCGTCTTCCGAACCGGATTCCTCCTAACGAACTTGAGTTAGACATTTTTCAAAAAAAAAAACGGAAAAAGAAAGAAAAAGAAGCGCGAAACTCACCGAACCACTTCCCGAAAAAGAACCAGTGCTGTTAGAAGAATCACTCTCACTTGTCGAACTTTTTTCTTTCTCTGGCTCATCACCGTTATGAGAAGGCTCAGTGCCGCCGGAATTCTTCGAAGAAATTGTCGTCTCCTGGTAATGTGCAAGGGCAACGAAAGCATTAACACTACCGAAGCCCTGGAAGAAACAAGACACATGTTTTCAGCAAAATTTCACGTGTTTTGAGACAAACCAACAAGGAGGCGGCACATACCTGGTTATTGGAAGAACTGAAAGACACGAGAGCTGCGGGAGGATCTTTTGAAACCGCCCAGAACCCGCCAACACGATTCTTCGTTCTCTGTTCCTTTGCCTGGGGACTTTCCGAGTTGCCAGGCAACTTTCTCTTGAGATCTCTCAACATTGGATACTTCTTCAAAACTGCTGGGGAAGGTTTACAACGAACATTCTCCACCACGTTATTTACAAAATCTTGGATCATAATGAACTTATCGTACCAGAACTCATTATAGCCAAAAGTCGTCGAAGTTACTCTTCCCGTTTGAAAGAAGGGAAGGCGGATACCCGGCTCAAGTGCACTGGCATTGAGGGCGGCACGCAATGAATCCTTAGGAACCACCAGCTGGTAAGCAAGAGGCACCCCTTGATCGAAACCCATGTGACGAGCAACACGGTCAATATTGTAAGCAGCTAGTCGGAAATACCCCATGAAGAAAGACAGCATATAACCGGACATGCAGCTTTGAATAAACAAGTTTTTACCAACACTCAAGCTGCCGTCAAAAGACAAAGACATGATCGGAGCAGAAACAAAGGTGTCAATTTGAGTCACCGACCTATGGACCGGCTCCCATGGGCGAAAACTGATTTCATGCGACTTATTGAGAAGACTAACCAAGCTCATGCCAACTCTTGGACGCCTGTTCACCCATCGAAGAATTCGGGAGCCAAACACCCTAGCCCAAGCTAGCCGCGCCATCCCAAACGCACGCTGCCTTGGCCCTAGCTACGCTGGTCACACCACGCCAAGCCAAACACCCTTACCTTGGCCCTAGCCGTGCCATGCAAAAGCAGCGCCCGCGCCTAGGCTTACAAACCGTGCAACCTAGGCCAAATTGGCCACGCATGCCATTGGCACGTGCCAACACGCATCGCTAGTAGCTTTTCTTACCAGGTCGTGGTCCTAATGGCCGAGCGTGCCATTGGCACATGCCAAAGCTCGATGGTAGATTTTCTTACCAAGCCTTGGCCCTAATGGCCGAGCATGCCGTTGGCACATGCCAACACGCATCGCTGGTAGATTTTCTTACCAGGACGTGGCCCTGATGGCCGAGCATGCCATTGGCACATGCCAACACGCATCGCTGGTAGCTTTTCTTACCAGGCCGTGGTCCTAATGGCCAAGCATGCCATTAGAACATGCCAACACGCTCGCTGGTAGCTTTTCTTACCAAGCCGTGGCCCTAATGGACGAGCATGCCATTGGCACATGCCAACACGCATCGCTGGTCGCTTTTCTTACCAGGCCGTGGCCCTGATGGGAGAAAGTGAGTCAGATCAATTGAAATGTAAAAGAATGTGTTGTTTCTTTCTTCGATGAAGTAAGTTATACCCTTATCATATTCATTGTTCATGCTCTATAATGAAAGAATTGTTTGTTTGCAAATTGATGGATGGTTAATCTTATTTAACCAGAAAAAGATAGTATAGTTAGCCTAGTCTCCCCTGACTATAGAGCGAAGGACCAATAACAGGAAACCACCAATGGGAACATGGGCAAAAGCCTGAGAGGAAAACTTGTAAAAGGTAAAATATCTTATGCCCTTCATTACCTTTGTCGTGTTGATGTGCATTCTCCCCTCTCAGTTTCTTATCGGTAGTGCCTAACAAGTTTATCGGTAGTTCCAATTTTAGTTTATTTTCCTAAACATGGTTGTTGTAGTCTGTGTCTGTATGCTATATTTGTGCGGGTACATGTCTGTCTGTCATGTGTCTGCATGCTATGTTTGTGAGTGTGCATGTCGTGTGTATAACAAAATTTGTAAGTCACAATTCAATATGGTTTGTGAACAATTTTTACGGAGTTGGATTCCATAGATTTGTGAGAGATAGCAGATGATGTGAGGGAGGGATACTATTACACTGAATAGGCATGACTATGATATTAGAAATAATTGATTCTTTTTGGTAAAAATAGGAAATACTGTAGATTCCAATTTTGCTAGCATTTGTGTTCATCCGATGGTTACAAAGAAAGATTACATTGTCGTATTTCTCATATAAAGATTCTTTTTTTGTGTGTTTTCCTTTGGTTTATTTTTAATTAGTAGGTAAGTTATTCTCAGGAACTCATTGATAAGTTCTATGTAAATTTGTAGGTAAGCAACTGGTGGAGCAAATATGGACTTTTTGATGTTGAAGTGAAATGTGGTTAATTTGACAGTCCTAGCACCCAATATTTGCGTTAGCTGGAGCAGAAGTGCAGTGCAACTACTATGGTCTGAAGGGTGAAAACGTTGTTTCCATAACTAATGGTACAAACATGGAATTAGATATTTGAAAAGTCCAAGGTGCATGATGGGGCAGCAGTAAACACTTGGTATATAACCTGAATCGATGAGTTTATGAAGAAGAAGAAGAGCAGAAAAATCTCTTAATTGGTTTCTCTGTGAGTTTATGAGCAAACTAATCGTTGCGTCATAGTTACTAGCTAATGTAATTTGTGTATTGTTAGATAATTGGAACTTGGGATTTTGGCTTTAAAGTTGAGAGTGGATTAATTTGAATTTTTAAGCAAATAAATAGAGGGCATTTTCTAGTGATTCACGAACTATGATTTACAAGAATTTCTTTTTTGTTACAGACACTTCAAACCGATATTTCCTAAGGTGCTTTTATACTGGTGTTTATGGGTAAAAATTGTTTCTGCCGATTTCGGTAAATTCGGTAGGTGAGTGAGAAACTGGTTCAAACCCTAAACAAATGTGCTGCACGTGAGCACTTTATAGGTTCGAGAGATCAATCGGTACAAGTCCGGCCTAAACCAAGAAATGGCCATTCCAGACTTGCTTCGGTCACAAAGTGGAGGAGAAGGGTTGATTTGGGGAGGGAAGCAAAGAAAGGTGTTGAGGAGAGTAGTATCTTGACTTGTATCAGAAAGTGAAAGCTTAGGAAGCTTGCAAGAGATGAAAGATTTTTGGGAGAGCTTGCAAAGTTTCCTTTCTAAGAGTGTAGTATTTTTCTCCTGACCGAGACTTGTTATCTGGTGGAAATAGGTAAGACCTATTTATACAAGTCGAGATTGAAACGTACCCTGGCCTCATGAAGGAAGAGAGTAAAGGGTGAAATAATGAGAGAAGGTGGTAACCGCATGGTTTAATGGGTGAAAACATTTTTCACCATTATTTCCTCTTTTATTTGACCGCTTTATTCCTTTTCACGCTTTCTTAATGTGAGCGTAGTGTACGCTGCATGCTGTGACCGCCAAACCAAAACCCTAAAGAAGCATCCCCCATGTTGTGTCGATGTCTCGAGTGTTGGTTGCATCTTGAGTGCAAGTGGCGCTGCTAGTGGCATGTGAGGAATGCCTTGGTGGTAGGTTGCATGGTTTGCAAGTTAGGTTACCAGCGTGTGTGTTTGGCATGTGCCAATGGCATGTGCGGAATGCCTTGGTGGTAGGTTGCACGGTTTGCAAGTTAGGCTACCAGCGTGTGCGTTTGGCATGTGCCAATGGCATGTGCGGAATGCCTTGGTGGTAGGTTGCACGGTTTGCAAGTTAGGCTACCAAAGATGTGTGTTTGGCATGTGCCAATGGCATGTACGGAATGCGTTGGTGGTAGGTTGCATGGTTTGCAAGTTAGGCTACCAGCGTGTGTGTTTAACATGTGCCAATGACACCTGCGGCCATGTTGACCTAGTTGCAAGTCTTGCAAACCTAGGGCGCTATGTTGGGCGTGGGCATACGGCTTCAAATATGGCTTGCACGTGTTGGCATGTGCCAATGGCACGTGCGGCCATGTTGACCTAGTTGCAAGTCTTGCAAACCGAGGGCGTGGGCCAAAGGCATAGCGGCTTGGAAATATGGCTTGCGGCACGTGTTGGCATGTGCCAATGGCACGTGCGGCCATGTTGACCTAGTTGCAAGTCTTGCAAACCTAGGACGCTATGTTTGGCGTGGGCCAAAGGCATAGCGGCTTAGAAACATGGCTTGCGACACGTGCCGGCATGTGCCAATGGCATGTGCAGCCATGTTGACCTAGTTGCAAGTCTTGCAAGCCTAGGGCGCTATAATTGGCGTGGGCCAAAGGCATAACGGCTTCAAAATATGGTTTACGGACGTGTTGGCATGTGCCAATGGCACGTGCGGCCATGTTGACCTAGTTGCAAGTCTTGCAAACCTAGGGCGCTATGTTTGGCGTGGGCCAAAGGCATAGCGTCTTTAGAAATATGGCTTGCGACACGTGTTGGCATGTTCCAATGGCACGTGCAGCCATGTTGACCTAGTTGCAAGTCTTGCAACCCTAGGGCGCTATAATTGGGCGTGGGCCAAAGGCATAGCGGCTTCAAATATGGCTTGCGGACGTGTTGGCATGTGCCAATGGCACGTGCAGCCATGTTGACCTAGTTGCAAGTCTTGCAAGCCTAGGGAGCTATAATTGGGCGTGGCCAAAGGCATAGCGGCTTCGAAATATGGCTTGCGGCACGTGTTGGCATGTGCCAATGGCACGTGCAGCCATGTTGACCTAGTTGCAAGTCTTGCAAACCTAGGGAGCTATGTTTGGCGTGGGCCAAAGGCATAGCGGCTTGGAAATATGGCTTATGACGTGTTGGCATGTGCCAATGGCACGTGCGGCCATGTTGACCTAGTTGCAAATCTTGCAAACCTAGGGCGCTATGTTTGGCGTGGGCCAAAGGCATAGCGGCTTAGAAATATGGCTTGCGGCACGTGTTGGCATTTGCCAATGGCACGTGCGGCCATGTTGACCTTGTTGCAAGTCTTGCAAACCTAGGGCGCTATGTTTGGCGTTGGCCAAAGGCACAAAATGCTGGAAATATGGCTTATGCGCACGTGTTGGCATGTGCCAATGGCACGTGTTGGCATGTGCCAATGGCACGTGTTGGCATGTGCCAATGGCACGTGCGGCCATGTTGACCTAGTTGCAAGTCTTGCAAACCTAGGGCGCTATGTTGGGCGTGGGCCAAAGGCATAGCGGCTTGGAGATTTGGCATTGTTGCCATGGTGCGTAGATGCGGCTTGGTTTGGCATTGTTGCCATGGTGCGCGAGATGCTGGCTTGGTTTGGCATTGTTGCCATGGTGCCAGAATGCGGCTTGGTTTGGCATTGTTGCCATGGTGAGCAACATGCGGCTTGGTTTGCCATTGTTGCCATGGTGCGCAGTATGCGGCTTGGTTTGGCATTGTTGCCATGGTGCGCAGGGTGCGGCTTGGTTTTGCATTGTTGCCATGGTGCGCAGCATGCGCCTTGGTTTGGCATTGTTGCCATTGTGCAGCGAAAGATGCGGCTTGGTTTGGCATTGTTGCCATGGTGCGCGTGGTGCTGGCTTGGTTTGGCATTGTTGCCATGGTGCGCAACATGCGGCTTGGTTTTCGAATTAGGGTTCTCAGTGTTGAAACCCTAATTTTGAAAAAATACCCCTATTAATTATTTACACCTGAGTTAAATGCTCTTAGTTAATGTGTTGCGGGTAACACTAGGTCATGGGGTTTTACGATTTTACCCCCTTGTCTAAAAACCACCATCAACATTAAGTCCCCGCTTAGCTCGGAACAAAGGGGCTTTGTTGCGAGGTAAGCATAAGATGGTGACAAACTATTAACAAAGAAACCGTAAAGAAAATTGAAGGAGGCTTTTCTGACCTTTTATAAATAGGATTTGGAATCCTTGCCTCTGGTAGTTTTGCACAAATCGGCTGGCACAATTGGTGGGCCCGATGCAGCTTAGGCGACGTTGGGAAGTTGGCGTGAATTGGGAAACTGAGTGTGCTAGCTGGTGGGACCGGCGTAATGTGAAGCTATGCTTGCAGGCGTGACTTGGGAAACTGAGTGTGCTAGCTGGTGGGACCGGCGTGATGTAAGAAGCTGTGCGTGCTTGCAGGCGTGACTTGGGCGGTCATAGGGAAGTCGGTGCAATTGGTGGGGCCGGTGTAGTTTGGGCGACATTGGGAAGTTGCGCCCTTGTGGGCCCGTTTCTTACACGCACGATTTTGGTAAAGGGAAATCCTTCCCTATTTCGAAGTCTTCACGCCTATATATATAAAGTCCCTTGCTCCTATCTTGCACTTTCATCTTTTCATCCTTTTCTACTAGCTGCAGAGTCACAAAGAAAAACCGGCTTCCAGGTATGTCTTCCAGGACTTCTCTTGTTTCCTTTTTATGTAGGTGCAAACCCTAAGAGTAGGCGTTTTTCTTTATAATCCTTGCAATGATATTGCACATATATTTTCTTGGCGTGCCTCTTGTAGAAAATATTGTATGTATGCACCCAAGGGGAATACTGTATATATTATTCGAACCCGTAGGAAAGTGCTCCATATACAATTTTGAACCCGAAGAAGGATACTGCAGACGCACTTGAGCCCGTATAAAATACTGCGTATATAATTTTGAACCCCGAAGAAAAATACTGCGTGCGCAGTTTCGAACCCGTGGAGAATACTGTATATGAATCCCGAAGAAGAATACTGTATATATGCTTCATATGACTTCGAACCCGTAAGAAATATTGTATATATGATTTTGTTTCTTGAAAGAAGTATCACGCGCGCAGTTTCGAACCAATAGAAAAAATGCTCCATATATATTTTTGAACCCGAAGAAAGATACTGTAGACACACTTGTACCCGTATAGAATGCCGCGTATATAGTTTCGAACCCGAGGAAAAATACTGCGTATATAGTCTTGAACCCGAATAAAATACGTCCTCCTTCCCCTTTTTTTTTTTTTTTTTTGTTGTTGGGTACGATTATGTGTCGGGAGATAAATTCGTCTTTCTCCGTTTGTTTTGTGCGATATCTTATTACCAAATTGTTGTGAAGGAATTCCGATAAGATGTTACCCGAATCAAATTTCACTTCGTCGAAGGATGCTCACAATTCCAAACCGAACACAGATGATGAATTCTTCACTAGAGCCCTTGCCCCGCTCGGAAGAATCACCTGTGTTTACGTGCCAATTTTGCTAACCGGTGGTGAGGATGAAAGGAAGACACGTTCGGTTTGCCGGAGAGCACCATTCGGTTCTGTCTCCATAAAGGGGTATATTCTTCTTCCAACATTGACTTCAGGATGTGTCAAAGCTCATTGCGTTATTTTGATAGATGGGTTGAGTTCATGGTGAGCAAGGAGCATATAAATACCAACTTGACTCGAGCGCAGGTCATTGATGCTGTCAAGACTTCAAGAAATCTTCGCTTTAGGAAGGATATCCCGCAGGCTTGGTTGCTTTCATCTCCAGATGGTGTTAGGACACCCATACAATTATATGTAGATGGGGCGAGATAACTTTCTCCTTGGAGAGTGTGGCTCTCTGTTGAATCTTCCGGTAACCGGGAATCTTAAAATCCAATTATCTGAAAGTGAGGTGAAGATGCGGGATGACCTGGCCGCTAAGTTGGGGGATTTTGCTCTGAAAGACTCCATTGCGAAGTCGAAGGATTCTGCCCGGAAAGAGGATGAAAGGTGTCCTTACGGTTGGTGGATATCTCAATGGTTTCCTGGACTTGTTGAGCCCAATGCAAAGCAAAGTGATCTTCATGTCGCCGCATTTTTGGCTCTCTCGGTTGTCCCGGAGACATTTTTGATGACGGTTCGGCAAGAAAGGAATAAGACCGGAGTTGTTAGCGATTGCTGTGAAGTTGGCAAAGGGTGAAGTTCTTCCCATTGGCAAGTTGTTCCTTGGTTCCCTGTATGTGCATCTGGATCACCTAGTTGCGAACATGCAAGTTTCGAATGATTTCATGAAAGTGGATTCGTATGTGCACGTTGCTTTTCCCGCAAGTCCGCTATGGGAGCACTTTGAGAAGTATGCTCAAACCGCCGCCTTCGCTTCCCGTGAGTTGGGGTGGCTCCCGACTTCTTCGATGGGTGAACAAAGCGTCCAAAAGTTGGCATGAGCTTGGTTAGTTTTCTTGATAAGTTGCATGAAATCAATTTTCGTCCATGGGGTCCTGGTACATAAGTCGGTGACTCAAATTGACACTTTTGCTTCGCGCTCCGATCATGTCTTTGTCTTCCGATGACGCTTTGAGCGTTGGTGAAAACTTGTTCATTCAAAGCCGCTTGCCCTGTTATATGCCGTCTTTCTTCGTGGGGTCTTTCCGTGATAGCCGCTTACAATATTGACCGTGCTTCTCGTCACATGGGTTTCGATCAAGGGGTGCCTCTTGTTTACCGACCGGTGATCCCTAAGGATTAATTGCGTGTCGCCCTTGACGCCAGTACCCTTAAGCCGGGTATCCGTCTTTCCTTCTTTCAAATGGGGAGAGTAACTTCGACGACCTTCGGCTATAATGAGTTTTGGTGCGACGAGTTTACTATGATCCGAGATTTTGTGAATAACGTGGTGGAAAACGTTCGTTGCAAACCTTCCCCAGCAGTTCTGAAAGAGTATCCAATGTTGAGAGATCCAAAGCGAAAGTTGGCTAACAATTCGGAAAGCCCCCAGGCCAAGGAACGGAGAACAAAGAATCGTGCTGGCGGGTTCCGAACGGTTTTACAAGATCCTTCCACGGCTCTTGTGTCTTTTAGTTCTTCCAATAACCAGGTATGTGTCGCCTCTTCGTTGGTTTGTCTCAAAACACGTGAATTTCGGCTGAGAATATGTGTCTTGTTTCCTTCAGGGCTTCGGTAGTGTTAATACTTTCGCTGCTCTTGCACGTTGCCAGGAGACGGAAATTTCTTCAAAGAACTCCAGAAGATTGAGCCTTCTCATAGCGATGATGAGTCGAGAGAGAAGAAGGTTCAACAAGTGAGGGTGATTCCTCCGGCAGACTGTTCTGGTTTTTGGAAGTGGTTCTATGAGTTTCGCACTTCTTTTCTTTGTCCTTTTGTTTCCTCTTTTACGAAATATCTGACTCGAGTTCGCAGGAGGAATCCGGTTCGGAGGATGATTCTGGGGTAGAGCCGCATGAAAACTTGCCTTTGGTGACCGGGAATCTTAAAATCCAATTATCTGAAAGTGAGGTGAAGATGCGGGATGACCTGGCCGCTAAGTTGGGGGATTTTGCTCGGAAAGACTCCATTGCGAAGTCGAAGGATTCTGCCCGGAAGAGGATGAAAGGTGTCCTTACGGTTGGTGGATATCTCAATGGTTTCCTGACGAGTTGGAGCACGAACAGAAAGCGATGATCTTCATGTCGCCGCATTTTTGGCTCTCGTTGTCCAGAGACATTTTTGATGACTAGTTCGGCAAGAAAGGAATAAGACCGGAGTTGTTAGCGATTGCCGTGAAGTTGGCAAAGGGTGAAGTTCTTCCCATTGGCAAGTTGTTCCTTGGTTCCCCGTATGTGCATCCGGATCACCTAGTTGCGAACATGCAAGTTTCGAATGATTTCATGAAAGTGGATTCGTATGTGCACGTTGCTTTTCTCGCAAGTCCGGCTATGGGAGCACTTTGAGAAGTATGCTCAAACCGCCGCCTCGCTTCCCGTGAGTCGGGGTGGCTCCCGAATTCTTCGATGGGTGAACAGCGCCCAAGAGTTGGCATGAGCTTGGTTAGTTTTCTTGATAAGTTGCATGAAATCAATTTTCGTCCATGGGGTCCTATGCACATAAGTCGTGACTCAAATTGACACTTTTGCTTCGCTCCGATCATGTCTTTGTCTTCTGACGACGCTTTGAGCGTTGGAAAAACTGTTCATTCAAAGTCGCTTGTCTAGGTTATATGCCGTCTTTTCTTCGTGGGGTCTTTCCGTGATAGCCGCTTACAATATTGACCGTGCTTCTCGTCACATGGGTTTCGATCAAGGGGTGCCTCTTGTTTACCGACCTAAGTGATCCCTTAAGGATTAATTTCGCAGTGTCGCCTCTTGACGCCCTTGCATTTTAAGTCGGGTATCCGTCTTTCCTTCTTTCAAATGGGAGAGTAACTCGACGACCTTCGGCTATAATGAGTTTTGGTGCGACGAGTTTACTATGATCCGAGATTTTGTGAATAACGTGGTGGAAAACGTTCGTTGCAAACCTTCCCAGCCAGCTCGAAAGAGTATCCAATGTTGAGAGATCCAAAGCGAAAGTTGGCTAACAATTCGGAAAGCCCCCAGGCCAAGGAACGGAGAACAAAGAATCGTGCTGGCGGGTTCCGAACGGTTTTACAAGATCCTTCCACGGCTCTTGTGTCTTTTAGTTCTTCCACAACTGGTATGTGTCGCCTCTTCGTTGGTTTGTCTCAAAACACGTGAATTTCTAACCGAGAATATGTGTCTTGTTTCCTTCAGGGCTTCGGTAGTGTTAATACTTTCGCTGCTCTTGCACGTTGCCAGGAGACGGCAATTTCTTCAAAGAACTCCAGCAGTATTGAGCCTTCTCATAGCGATGATGAGTCAGAGAGAGAAGAAGGTTCAACAAGTGAGGGTGATTCCTCCAAAGACCGGGTCTCGTTTCTGGAAGTGGTTCGGTGAGTTTCGCACTTCTTTTCTTTGTCCTTTTGTTTCCTCTTTTGGGAAATATCTGACTCGAGTTCGCAGGAGGAATCCGGTTCGGAGGATGATTCTGGGGTAGAGCCGCATGAAAACTTGCCTTGGTGACCACCGCTGGTGACTTGGAGATGAGCGTTAGACAATTGCCTGGCACAGATGTGGCTCAAACGACGGATGATTCTCTGATGGTTGTTGCCGTAGACATGGAGGAAAACCCTCTGCGAGTCGTGGAGGCCAGGTGTGCAGCGCATTTTTGATCCTCCGTACTTGGTTCCTTATCCGGTCATGTCTTTGGTTGGCGGCTTTAGCGTGCCGCTAAGCACGAGGCGTTGTACACCGTAATCCGGGAGAAATACGGACATATGGCTACAACCAAGAAAGTCACTAGCCGATTTGCGCTGGTTAAGCGTGGAAGAGGCTTTATCTTCCATCGAGGACATGCGTGAGGTGACCGGTCACACCGTTTCGAAAACGTTATTACCGATCGGGAGCACCATCGCGACGTGTGCATAGAAAAGGAGTTCAACACTTAGTGGTTTGTCGAAGGCCTTGCAGAGATCCAAAGTTGAAAGATGCAGCAGTCGAAAGCCTTTCCGAGGAGATTGCTCGATAGGAGGTAGAACTCGAAAACTTTCCAAGATGCCGACTATGAAGAGAGCGGCTCTTGGAAGATACGAGTTGACCTTCTCCAAGAAGAACGACTCTCGTTGGATGATTTTCCTTGAACGTTTCTCCGTTTAAACTTTCATTTAGGTTTTTTTTTTTTTGAAAGACATATTGGATGTCTGGTTCAAAACTTGACCTTTGATAGACAGCTGGTAGCTTTTTAGGGTATTGGATTATTTCTGGGATGAATGGTTTTGATAATATGATTTAACGATTATGCTTTGGGAAAGGAATATTGCTTTTATGAAAGTGTGTGCTAGCAATAGGCATAAGACTCAGAGAGTACAACGGTTTTACTAAGAACCTAAAGATAGATTGTATATCTTGCCCACCAATTTACTCACTTCATAGGTTTTGCGAACACGCCTTTCCATGTAAAGGCGGTTCTTTGCTGGTAGCATCGCCAGTAAGTCCCCAATTGTTGGTAGCGTCTTCAGCGAGTCCCCAATTGTTGGTACTTTCATCTTAAGTGCACAGGTGAAAGTCAGATCATAATTTGTACAAGACCTCCACAAAGTTGAGGAGCCTCACAATGAACCCAACCGAGAGAGCACAACTTGTCTGGGTCAATATAATGGTTATCTAGCTACCAGGCTAATCCTCCAAACTGAATATCTACATTTACCCCTTAATTATAGAGCGTCCAAATAATCCTTCACAAGCCTCTTCAAGCTTTCCCATTTAGCTCAATTCTCGCTCTTCAATACGTTTTCGGAACAATACTAAACTTTACGCTGTGCATGTTAATATAAGTTCGTATGCAATAATGAGTGATCCAGAATTTGATTGGTACTTATATGTAGTAATGACAAGGTCTGTTTTCTAGGCATGAAAGAAAATACTCTATTTTCCCTCATAACGCATGTTTCTTCTTGCTAATTCAATTAGCATAGCATTGTTAGTAACTATTTATACTGTTTATGATGCTGTCTGTTCAGTTCATTTGTAGAGTATAATAATACTTGGAGTAATTCTGTTTTCAGCATTACGTATAGTTAGTATCATGTTAGAATGATTGAGCAGCTGAAAACCTGACAAATTGTCTTGAGTGTGATGCAGATTTAGTTGTTAAGGCATCAGCTGGCTAGTTTCCATCTTTCTATTGATGAATCCTGTAAGAGGTCATCATCCCTAGTGGTATTGATCCAGCTTTAAAGAAGGATACCATGGTGGGCTCGAGAATTGTGGTATGGTGTTCCAGAAAAAGTGTTAATGTGGATGATGGTATGGTGTGGGGTGGTTGGGGAAGTAGATTATACAGTTCTAAATCTATGCTCGGGTGTGTGAAGAATTTGGTCCATGTTTCTACTGGCCTTGTACATGTGAGTATAAAGTCTTGCTGTTTCTGGTTGTGTATGAGCAGTGTGTGCAAAGGTCGGATGTTGCCATTTATCTGGCATGTAAAAGACCCCAAGTTATGAGGCTAGCATCCTGTACTTCCCAGAGAAACATTTTGACTTTGGGATGGCAGTTAAGCTTCCAAATAATATCTACATTTGGACTTGTTTTGCGGTATGTTGGGCATTGGTAGCCAGATGGACTAGGGAAGTTAACTTTTGACAGTGAATTTACCTGTTTTAGAGTGTTGTCGTTGGGTTTTATCTGGAAGGTTTGGGGGGGGGTTAGCCAGTGGTTGGCCAGCGTAGTTGGACGCAGTGGTTGGTTCGCAGTTTGGCAACAACCAGTTGTTTTTTGTTAACATTTTTGAATTCTGCTAATTTTCAACATTTTTTTTTTGTTAACATTTTTGTTTTTTGGATTGTCGAAAGGGATTTTTTTTTTTTTCCTGAAATCATCTAGATATTCTGGGTGAATTATTTTTTTATGTGGTTATATTCAAAGGTTTTTGTTTAGGAAGAATTTTATGTGATGTTTAGGGGTAATGTCAATAGTTCTATTTGGGTGTAGATTTCATTTTTATTAAGTTCATTTGGTTAGATTTTCTTGGAATTGTGAGTTGTTGCTATTTTTGTTTGTATTTCTTCTCTAGGTTGGGAAATTTCTTTTGGTTAAGTGTCCGGAACTTCAATATGTTACGGTAACATCATTATTTATAGAGCGTTGAAATAATTACCTTGCAGAACAGAATGCAAGTGAAAAATAGATGGAATGCAACATCACAAGGCAAAAGGAGGGGATCACCACCAAACCAATCAAAGACAACTAAAGAAGTCAATGAGGTGTAACATATTTGTCCAATGAAGGTGCAAATGTGGTTATGGTTTAGAATACACAATATAGAATATGCCGGCCAAGGTGTCTGATAATATTGCGACTTCATCGCAAAGACAGACGGTTATTAAGAATCATAGTGGTGAGTTCCATATTTCCAGAAATTGATTTCTGGTGTAGTTTCATGCACAACACATGGCACGTGAAGCTCGCAACTTCGTTTGTCGGGCCGACACGTTTTACACCTCTACTATAGGGTGTATACATCTTCTTTACTCTTTAACAAAGAGTAACCATTTGAAAGCGTTCTTTGGGAACTAATGATCAGAGAAATGTGGTAGTTTTGAGAAGGAATGCTAAGCCAAACTGAAAGAATTGCTTTGCAATCGAACTCACTTGTACCAGTACCGCCACTCTCCGTCCTTGGGTCTTTGTTTTGATTTTTGAATGCTCCATTCAATGTGAATTCTCAAAGGGAATTCACTCTAATAGACTCAATTTGTCACGCGATTTGCTTCTCATTTCAAAATATCTCTTAATATGTTGGTTGACTCATAACCTGGCCTGCGATCCTAAATCGCAATGCGAAATCAGTCTAAAATATGCTTGATGGCCCAGTTTTTTCAGTTCTTCTTTTTGTTTACGAAAAGTATACATCCACCGAACCAAAATAACCGAGCTGGGCACCGTGTGAGTGGAGGAGTGGGACCCACTTCTGCCCATCATTATCCCGATGCACAGAGGGCTCCACTGTGTCCATTGGATTCCTCTCGGTCCTACCACGGTGTTATATTCCGGTGTACCTAGCAAAGTTGTTCTATTTCTTCATCTCCAACGAAAAGTATACATACACCGAACCAATAAAACCGAGCTGGGCATTGTGTGAGTGCAGGGGTGGGACCCACTTCTGCCCACCCATATCCCAAATCTGTTCTATTTACACCCTACTACTTATTGGGTCGTCAGTGTCTACTAGGGCATCATTCTTTAGTTTCTTTGTGCTTTTCACTCTCGTTCCTTCTTTTCTTCTTTTTCAAGCCGCCGCTACTCAAAACAACCAAAGACACGATCCGGATCGAGCATGGCTTGTGATGTTGATAATGGATCATCAACAAGAAGAACAAGACACTCAGCATAATGATATCTCCTCTCATAACTAGCATTTTTGAAATTGTTAATGGTAGTTTACCATAAAACACTCTTGGTGGAAAGGAGGGAATCCACTCTGACGTATGGACCATTCTAGTCACAGGTAAAATCTTACCTTGATTCAGTTATGGTTAGCTTTGATCTTTTGAATGCTTCTATTTTTAACATTTTTGTTTTTTGGATTATCGAGAAGGGGTTTTTCTTGACATCATCTAGATATTTTGGGTGAATTATTATTTTTTGTGGTTAGGTTCTAAGGGTTTTTTGTTTAGGAAGAATTTGTTGTGATGATTAGGGGAAAATTCAATGGTTCTATTTGGGTTTAGATTTTTTATTTTATTTTGTAATTTCATTTGGTTTGATGTGCTTAAATTTGTAACTTGTTCCTATTTCTCTTTGTATTTCGGCTCTAGAATTCCTTTTAGTTGAGTGTCTAGTCAATCATTCCGCACAATGTTTTCTGGTTGTTATTACTTGAAATGGGGATCTCTAGCAAAGTAAACAGATAGGGAAGTAGAGGGTTTTGGGGCATTGCAGGCATCCTAGGATTAGAAAGCTCAATTTTGCAAAACAGAATGAAAATGACAACAGATCAAGTGCAATTTGTAAAGGACCTCCACAAAGATGAGAAACTTCATGTAAACAACCAAAATTGGAGACAGAACAACCAGTCTGGGTTATTATATTGGTAATATAGCTACCACTTAATCCTCCAGCTTGTGGGCATTAACACATTATAGTGTCAAAATAATCCTTAACGAGCCGCTTATAACTTTCCATTTAGCTAAGTCCAGGCACTTCAACACGTTACGGTAAGAATATTGGACTTTAATTCCATGCATGTTACTGTTAGTTTTTATGCAACAATGATTCTTTATTTATAAGGGTGTGAACATGGTTGGTTTTTTATGGTCTAAGGACTAATTGTGTACTTAAGCTTACCTTAAGTTCAACATAAGTTCTTATGCAATAACGATCAATGTTTCACTTTCTCGTAATTATGTGTGTAGTAAAACACCGATTCAGTTTAATTATCTCCAATTTTAATAGGTGATCAATGTTTTGGCAATCTATTCCCGTACTAGGGTATCAGCATCTTCTTTAATCATAACTGTAGTAATCATCTGAAAGTCTTCTTGGGAACTCCTTAATCGAGAAATGTGCTAGTTATCCGAACGAATGCTGCTTCTGGACTAAAAGAATTGCTTTGCAGGCCAACTTACTCTCACCAAAGACCACTAATTCTCCTTACTTGGGTTTCGTAATGTTTTGTATGTTCCATTAAATGTGAATTTTCTCCTATCAGTTATTTCGGAATGCTACAGTCATTTTCATACGTATATTTACGGCATGGACAGTATTTTGTGTGCCATGTCGGTCTTTTCATACTGAGATATTTATGGTATTCAAATCTCTCGGACAATATCCGAATCGAGCTTTAATATTTCAAGTGGATCTAGAGATGTACACTTATTTTTGTTTCAAGTTTAGTTTCCTTTCCCGAAAATGGTTATTGCTTTCTATGTCTGTATGCTATGTTAATGGTGCTTTAATAAGTTTAATTACTGATAAGCTGTCCTATGTTGCTAATGAATGTCTCTTTTCGCGTCATGAAAGAAAAATATTAATTTTTCCCTCCTAAGATATTCTCTCTATGTCTTCTTGCTAATTCTATTAGTATAGCATTGTTAGTAACTATTTGTACCGAGTATAATGCTACCTGTTCAGTTTCATTTCTATTTTTAAGGTTTAATTAGTAGCTTTATTTAATTATTTTGTTTTAGAAACTGATCAATGTACTAATTAAAGTTTTAGGTGAATGACTTCCTTCAAACAGTGTGAAAATGAAGTGGACATGTCAACCAACGCATTATTACAAAGAAGGATACTAAGAATCATAGTGGTGAGTTTTATGTTTTTATAATGTCTAAAAATCAGATAAAACTTTTGCATTTGGCAGATCGTAGATGACATTGACATGAGTAACTGAGTTTTCCCTTGAATAGAATGAAGGTTGATGCATAAATGTTTTAGTTTTTCTTAGAATTACAATTAACTATTGAAAAATAGATTGGGTTCACTTTATAAAATGTGATGCTGTAATGCATGTTTGCCTTCCCTGTATATCTTGATAAGTATGGTTTTATGAATTTTGAAGTTTGACAACCTATCTAGATGATTTTATGCTTCTCTTGGTGCCTATAATATGATCCGTTGTCTCTCTATATTATGATGGAAAAGGCTAAGAGACACATGGCAACGATGACATGGTCTTTTTCTAGGCATGAAGGAAAATTCTTAATTCTCCTCATAAGACGTTCTTCCTATTTTATCTTGCATAATTCTATAAGTATAGTATGTTAGTAACTATTTATACTGTGTATGATGCTGGCTAATTCAGTTCACTTGTAGAGTATAATAATACTATGAGTAATTTTGTACTATAGTTGTGGTTAGGTGATAATGACGTGGGAACTGAAAATCCAACAAAACTTATAAAATAATGATCACTGTTTTGGCACGTTAGGCCTGTAATAGGGTATCAACATCTTCTTTAATCGTAACAAATCATTTGAAAGTCTTCCTAGGAACTCATCAACAGAGAAACACGATAGTTTTGTGAATGAATGCTAAGCCAAACTGTACGAATTGCTTTGTAATCTAACTTACTTGCACCAGGACCACTCACTCTCCGTCCTTGGGTCTCTTTAAAAGTTTTGTATGTTCCATTCAACGTGAATTCTCCACTCTCGCTTTTAATTGATAGTCGATTGACGTGTTTGGGCAGTATTTTGCTCGGCCATGTCAGTCCTTTCTTCGCAGATATTCACAATGTTCTCATAAGTCTAAAACAAGATTTAAACTCGAGCTATAGCGACAAACATATTAATTACTTCGTTGAGCCGAGGTGTACACTAATTTTCTCGTTTCCAAGTTTAGTTTCTTATCCCAAACATGATTGTTGCATTAAATGCCGTATGCTGTGTTTTTCTGTCTGTATGCCGTGCGTGTGTGTTTGTGATTTAGTCTTGAGCTTCTGATGGATCTTTTGTAATGATTCCCTTGTATATATTCTTTGTTGTATGCATGTATTTGCTTTTTCCTGCTTGAACTTTATCTACATCTAGATGCTTATAACTTTGCGGTAGGACTTTGGGTGTTCGTTTCGTTTTATTTTTAGATTAATTAAAATTGATCGTTTACCAGATTTATAGAATCAATAGTTTACCAGATCTGCCGACTCTTATTAATTCGCTTCTCTTGTTTCAATTGCAAAGTTAAGATCTAAGGACACGCTTGTTCTATATTGATGTTAATTTGATTTTATCAACTCAGCTGTAGTGCAGTTCTATGTATATTGTAAGTTTATTTCCGTGTTTAAGGTTTACTATTATCAATTAGTTGCTTAATTAATTTATTTTAAGATTGATTGACTTGTACTGATTAAATTTTTAGGTAAACAACATCGAGTGAAATTGAAGCTGACAAGTCACCCTGGACAATGGTGGCCATCTGTGAAAGAAGGCAAAGGAATATATGACTTGTTTGGTTTGGTTTTATAGAGGTGCTGACCAACGAAGTCTTGACATATTTGTCCAATGAAGGTGCAAATGTGGTTGTGGTTTGGAATCTACTACAATTGAAGATGTCTGTCCAAGGTTTTTGAAGAGTCATAGTGGTGAATTTCGTATCATATTTATATGAATGTCTGGTAATCAGATTAAACTTGTTTTGAATTTGGCAGATGGTAGATGATTATGTAAGATGCGCATCAATATGAATAAAATGAAGGCTGCTGCATAAATTTGATTTTTCTTTGAATGATTTTTCAAAGATTTTAATAAACAATAGGAAGGTAGATCATCAGGTGGACTTTGTAACATCTGATGCTATAATGCATGTTTGCTTTTGCTTTAGTATGTTGATAAGTATGGTTGTTTGTGGTGCTAACATTTGTTGATAAAACTTTTCTGGTTGTATATATTGTGTTTGAGATCTTTTGGATACTACCGTCATTACCGTTTTCATTTGTTCTGGGATCTATGGCAGGTGACAAAGACAAGCCAAGTGGAAAGAAATCAAAAAGGGCACATGCGAAATATCCAATGTAATTTGTAAAGGACCTCCGTGAAGTTAAGAAACTTAAGTTTGACAACCTAACGGCAAGAACACATCTAATCTGGGTCATTATATCGCTATTTAGCTACCACTTAATCCCCCAGCTGAGAGTGGGCATTTACCCATTATCGAGCTCGAAATAATTCTTCCCGAGCTCCTTCAAATTGTCCATTGATGGCTACTCATGACATTATGGTAATAATATTAAAACTTTTATTGGGCATGTTAATATAAGTTCATATGCAATATGATAGTGATCTGTAATTCTGATTGGTTCTTATTCAATCATGATACTTAGTTTGAAGGGTGTAAACTTATGCAATATGATAGTTAAGCTGGTGTTTATGGGTAAAAATCGTTTCCGCTGATTTCGGTAATGAGTGAGAAACTGGTTCAAACCCTAAACAAATGTTCTGCACGTGAGCACTTTATGGATTCGAGAGATCAATCTGTACAAGTCTGGCCTAAACCAAGAAATGGCCGTTCCAGACTTGCTTCGGTCACAGAGTGGAGGAGAAGGGTTGATTTGGGGAGGGAAGCAAAGAAAGGTGTTGAGGATAGTAGTATCTCGACTTGTATCGAGAAAGTGAAAGCTTAGGAAGCTTGCAAGAGGTGGAAGCTTTTGGGAGAGCTTGCAAAGTTGCCTTTCTGAGAGTGTAGTATTTTTCTCCTGACCGAGACTTGTTGTCTGGTGGAAATAGGTAAGACCTATTTATACAAGTCGAGATTGAAACGTACCCTGGCCTCATGAAGGAAGAGAGTAAAGGGTGAAATAATGGGAGGAGGTGGTAACCGCATGGTTTAATGGGTGAAAACGTTTTTCACCATTATTTCCTCTTTTATTTGACCGCTTTATTCCTTTTCACGCTTTCTTAATGTGAGCGTAGTGTATCTTCGCATGTTGTGACCGCCAAACCAAAACCCTAAAGAAGCATCCCCAGCCGTTGATGTCTCGAGTGTTGGTTGCATCTTGAGTGCAAGTGGCGCCGCTAGTGGCGCGTGTGGCATGTGCCATTGGCATGTGCGAATACCTTGGTGGTAGGTTGCACGGTTTGCAAGTTAGGCTACCAGCGTGTGTGTGTTTGACATGTGCCAATGGCATATGCGAATGCCTTGGTGGTAGGTGCACGGTTTGCAAGTTAGGCTACCAGTGTGTGTGTTTGGCATGTGCCAATGGCATGTGCGGAATGCCTTGGTGGTAGGTTGCACGGTTTGCAAGTTAGACTACCAGCGTGTGTGTTTGGCATGTGCCAACGGTATGTGCGGAATGCCTTGGTGGTAGGTTGCACGGTTTGCAAGTTAGGCTACCAAATAGTATGAGTTTGGCATGCCCAATGGCATGTGCGGCCATGTTGACCTAGTTGCAAGTCTTGCAAGCCTAGGGCGCTATATTTGGCGTGGGCCAATGGCATAGCGACTTGGAAATATGGCTTGCGATACGTGTTGGCATGTGCCAATGGCACGTCGGCCATGTGTTGACCTAGTTGCAAGTCTTGCAAGCCTAGGGCGCTATATTTGGCGTGGGCCAAAGGCATAGCGGCTTGGGAAATATGGCTTGCGACACGTGTTGGCATGTGCCAATGGCACGTGCGGCCATGTTGACCTGGTGCAAGTCTTGCAAGCCTAGGGCGCTATATTTGGCGTGGGCCAAAGGCATAGCGGCTTGGAAATATGGCTTGCGACACGTGTTGGCATGTGCCAATGGCACGTGTGGCCATGTTGACCTAGTTGCAAGTCTTGCAAGCCTAGGACGCTATATTTGGCGTGGGCCAAAGGCATAGCGGCTTGGAAATATGGCTTGCGACACGTGTTGGCATGTGCCATTGGCACGTGCGGCCATGTTGACCTAGTTGCAAGTCTTGCAAGCCTAGGGCGCTATATTTGGCGTGGGCCAAAGGCATAGTGGCTTGGAAATATGGCTTGCGACACGTGTTGGCATGTGCCAATGGCACGTGCGGCCATGTTGACCTAGTTGCAAGTCTTGCAAGCCTAGGGCGCTATATTTGGCGTGGGCCAAAGGCATAGCGGCTTGGAAATATGGCTTGTGACACGTGTTGGCATGTGCCAATGGCACGTGCGGCCATGTTGACCTAGTTGCAAGTCTTGCAATCCTAGGGCGCTATATTTGGCGTGGGCCAAAGGCATAGCGGCTTGGAAATATGGCTTGCGACACGTGTTGGCATGTGCCAATGGCACGTGCGGCCATGTTGACCTAGTTGCAAGTCTTGCAAGCCTAGGGCGCTATATTTGGCGTGTGCCAAAGGCATAGCGGCTTGGAAATATGGCTTGCCAAACGTGTTGGCATGTGCCAATGGCACGTGCGGCCATGTTGACCTAGTTGTAAGTGTTGCAAGCCTAGGGCGCTATATTTGGCGTGGGCCAAAGGCATAGCGACTTGGAAATATGGCTTGCGATACGTGTTGGCATGTGCCAATGGCACGTACGGAAATTGTTGACCTAGTTGCAAGTCTTGCAAGCCTAGAGCGCTATATTTGGCGTGGGCCAAAGGCATAGCGGCTTGGCAAATATGGCTTGCGACACGTCTTGCAAGCCTGGGCGCTATGTGGGCCAAAGGCATGTGCCAACACGTGGCACATGTGCCAATGGCCATGTTGACCTAGTTGCAAGTCTTGCAAGCCTAGGGCGCTATATTTGGCGTGGGCCAAAGGCATAGCGGCTTGGAAATATGGCTTATGACACGTGTTGGCATGTGCCAATGGCACGTGCGGCCATGTTGACCTAGTTGCAAGTCTTGCAAGCCTAGGGCGCTATATTTGGCGTGGGCCAAAGGCATAGCTGCTTGGAAATATGGCTTGCGACACGTGTTGGCATGTGCCAATGGCACGTGCGGCCATGTTGACCTAGTTGCAAGTCTTGCAAGCCTAGGGCGCTATATTTGGCGTGGGCCAAAGGCATAGCGGCTTGAAATATGGCTTGCGACACGTGTTGGCATGTGCCAATGGCACGTGTGGCCATGTTGACCTAGTTGCAAGTCTTGCAAGCCTAGGGCGCTATATTTAGCGTGGGCCAAAGGCATAGCGGCTTAGAAATATGGCTTGCGACACGTGTTGGCATGTGCCAATGGCACGTGCGGCCATGTTGACCTAGTATGGCACAGTCTGTGCCAATGGCTAGGGCCATGTTATTGCATTTGGTAAGCGGGCGCTAAGGCATAGGCATAGCGGCTGGAAATATGGCTTGCCACACGTGTTGGCATGTGCCAATGGCACCTGCGGCCATGTTGACCTAGTTGCAAGTCTTGCAAGCCTAGGGCGCTATATTTGGCGTGGGCCAAAGGCATAGCGACTTGGAAATATGGCTTGCGATACGTGTTGGCATGTGCCAATGGCACGTACGGCCATGTTGACCTAGTTGCAAGTCTTGCAAGCCTAGAGCGCTATATTTGGCGTGGGCCAAAGGCATAGTGGCTTGGAAATATGGCTTGCGACACGTGTTGGCATGTGCCAATGGCACGTGCGGCCATGTTGACCTAGTTGCAAGTCTTGCAAGCCTAGGGCGCTATATTTGGCGTGGGCCAAAGGCATAGCGGCTTGGAAATATGGCTTGCGACACGTGTTGGCATGTGCCAATGGCACGTGCAGCCATGTTGACCTAGTTGCAAGTCTTGCAAGCCTAGGGCGCTATATTTGGCGTGGGCCAAAGGCATAGCGGCTTGAAATATGGCTTGCGACACGTGTTGGCATGTGCCAATGGCACGTGCGGCCATGTCGACCTAGTTGCAAGTCTTGCAAGCCTAGGGCGCTATATTTGGCGTGGGCCAAAGGCATAGCGGCTTGGAAATATGGCTTGCGACACGTGTTGGCATGTGCCAATGGCACGTGCGGCCATGTTGACCTAGTTGCAAGTCTTGCAAGCCTAGGGCGCTATATTTGGCGTGGGCCAAAGGCATAGCGGCTTGGAAATATGGCTTGCGACACGTGTTGGCATGTGCCAATGGCACGTGCGGC
The DNA here is from genome assembly GCA_023531295.1 of Papaver armeniacum. Taxonomy (NCBI): domain Eukaryota; kingdom Viridiplantae; phylum Streptophyta; class Magnoliopsida; order Ranunculales; family Papaveraceae; genus Papaver; species Papaver armeniacum. Next base: position 62,019 of record JAJJWW010003481.1, on the reverse strand, counting down.
CATGTTGACCTAGTTGCAAGTCTTGCAAGCCTAGGGGCGTTATATTTGGCTTGGGCCAAAGGCATAGCGGCTTGGAAATATGGCTTGCGACACGTGTTGGCATGTGCCAATGGCACGTACGGCCATGTTGACCTAGTTGCAAGTCTTGCAAGCCTAGGGCGCTATATTTGGCGTGGGCCAAAAGACAGCAGATATAGTTCACTTTTAGATGTAAGTTTGATTTTCCATGATTAAGGTTTATTAGTAATTAATAGCTTAATTTTTTCTTTAGGAACTGATTGATATATGTACAAATTAAATTTTTAGGTAAGCAATATCTTTTGGATACTAACATCATTACTGATTTCATGTGTTCCAGGATATATGGCAGGTAACCAAGAGAAGCCTTCACGAGCACGTGAAAATCAGATCAAATGTAATTTGTACGGAGTGTTAAAAAAATCTTTCACGAAAGCGATTTCCAACTCTCTTGTTTAGCTTAATTCCGGCTTTTCAAGACGTGATGGTAACAACATAATAAAGACAAAGTGATCATTCTAATTGGTTCTTATGCAATAATGATACTTAGTTACAAGGGTGTAAACATTGTTAGTTTTGTACGGTTTAGAAACCATGGAACCTTGTGGACATGAAAAAGAGCTCCAAGTGCTGATACGTAAATTGTGTTCAATTTAATTAGTTCTTCTAGACCTGCATATTCGATATTGTTTTTGTGCGTGACTTTCAAGCTAAGTGAGTATCATGTTAGTATTTTGTATTTGACTCAAGGAGTTAAACTCATTATAGAGTAGTAGGTCAAGAGAGAAAGTGAGGTAAATCAACTGAAATATAAAGAATGTGTTGCTTCCTTCTGCTCAATGAAGTAAGTTATACTCTTTATCGTATTCACTATTCGTACTCTGAAAGGAAAGCTTCTTTTGTGGCCATTTGACCGGAGTTTAATCTTATATAACTAGAAGAGAATAATAGGGTTAGCCTAGTTTCACCAGAGGAAAACCAATGGGAACATGGGAGAGAGCCTGAGAAGAAAACATGAAGAGGTAAAATATCTTAGGCACTGATGTCTGTGATTTTTCAGTGAAAAAAAAAGATGAAATCTGAGCAACTTAGAAAGCAGAAAAATAATTGAACTCCTACAATTTTTGTTATGCTTAAGAACGTTATTGTTGTTTGATATTCTTAATACGGTTCAGTTAATTTCTATAGGTGAAAAAACAATCATTTCTCAACGTGTTGCTGGCTTTCATTTTTCTGTAGTTAAATGGGTAGTAATAGTGATAATCAGGGCCAAACACCGATCGAATCCAACTCTCTATTTTAATATTTGGCACTGGTTTTTCAATCTAAGCGTGTAATACCCATCAACGTCTTAGGGTCACATAGTTGGTCCCATATATGAGTATGTTACATTGGATCAGAATCATTTTCCTTTTGGGTACTGGATAGAAATAATCCCATAGAACGTCTTTCACCATGATTGGAGGAGGAAAATATCCTTCAATCCCTTCTGTAATCACTACTACCTCTTCTAAATCACCTCCTGCTACCGATTTTACTCTTGGGTCGGAAGATTTTCCAAGATTGCCAACCTCATCTCTCCCGATTGAAAATGGTGGGTTTTCAATTTCTGAAACCTTTAGATCTGAAATCAATTGGTCTTCTGTCCTCAAGGCTCCGGTGAATGCATCTCCATCAACGAAACTTGCTTTTGAGGAACCAAAGAATCCAGATGGAGAAATTATTCCATTTTTCTCATCAGGTGAGCTACAACCCCATATTGAATCTTGTGAAAATTATGTTGTTGGGTATTTTGTTGGTAAGAAGCTTCCTTTCCTAGTTGTGAAAGAAAATCTTAAAATCAGTGGAATACAAAGGGAGAAGTCTCCATGACTATCCATGGAGAACAAGCTTTCTTATTTAAATTTTCCCATGAAGATGATAGAAAGATGGTCCTTGAGCTAGGGTCGGTCAACATTGGAAGCAAACTTTTTCTAATTCGTCCATGGACCCCATTCATTGAGCAAAAAATAGGCTGCATCAAGTCTGTTCCAATTTGGATGATACTTAGAGATGTTCCTCTACACCTTTGGAATGCTACTGGGTTCTCTAAGATTGCAAGTTATGTGGGGATACCAATAATGACAGATTCTCCTACTGCAATGAAGACTAGAATGGCTTACGCCAGAATCTGTGTAGAGATTGATGCAGAGTGCTCATTTCCGGAAGAGATTCCTTTCCAGATTGAAAATGAGAAATATAAGGTAAGGGCTGAATATCCATGGAAGCCTACCTATTGCTCTCATTGTAATAGTTTTGGTCATTCATCAGCTAAATGCAACTTCAACCCTGTACCAAAAGTTAAGACTAAGTGGGTGCCCAATGTTTGCGTTCCACTCGATGGAGTTATTGACAACAACAATCAAAAAGGTATCCTTTCAAAATCAATTGGTATGGAGATTTCTAAAGAAAATGTGCAGGTGAAGAACCAAGATTCAAAAGACAAGCGATTTATAATATTGTGAGAGAAGAAGTTGTAGTTCTTGAAGGGGTCACTCAACCAAAATGAAGAGGATTGGGTATCTTATTCTAGAAAAAAGAAGTATTCGAAGAGAATAGAAGAAACTCCCGTGGTTGAGAATGTTGAGCATTCAAGAGGAGCAAGTTCCACTTCCTCTGATCCTTCCATTCCACCTGGTTTCGAAACTTGTAATAGATTCCATGGATTTCATCAGGAGGCAGAGGAGGATGCTACTTCGGAATTAGTCATGGAAGACTTGGAATTTGCCATCAAGAAACCATCCTCCTCCGAACCAATTTTGATTTCGAGCAAAATAGAAAGTTTAAGTACTCAAATCAGCATCTCAAATCAGGCTCATTCTGAGCCAAGCTTAGGATGCAACAAAATGTCGAGCCTAAAGTCTAAAGCAACGGGATTTTTTCCAACCGGCTCGTTAAGTTCAAAAAAGAAAGGTACCCCCAAATCTCTCGACAATTCAGATAATATATCAGCTATTAAGTTAATGGATGCAGGTTCTGGTTGGGGATTAAGTTTTCCTTCTTCAAAGAAAGGTCAAAAAGATATGTTGAGCGACCTTAGAAAAAATCATAAGGATCTAACAATAGAGGAGGTTGATGAGAGTATTACTTGAATGTATCTTTCATGGTTCTCAAGTTTGAGTTATTACTTGGTGGTATCTAAGAGGATTTAACTTCTTATGTACTTGAATTTCTATTTCTTTTGTGCTTTAGTTTTCCTTTGTGCTCTTGTTTTTTCGGGGCTTTGATGCTTTAGTTTTTTCTTTGAGCTCTTGTTTTTTCAGGACCTTGTCGCTCTTTTTTAGTTGTATTTGCCTGCACACGGCTTGTGTGCTCTTTAATCTATTTCCTATTGACCGATAAAAAAAAAAAAAAAAAAAAAAAAAAAAAAAAAAAAACCCATCAACGTCTTCTTTAATCTTAAAACCTGTAGTAGTCATTTGAAAGTTTTCTTGGTAACATAGCTGGGTAATATATGCTTTCCTATTTCAAGAAGAATTTGAGTTCTTCTCATTCTCTCTTCTTGTTAATGTTTTTTCGACTTCTCGTTCTTGTAAATTTTGATGACTAGCAGGGATAACAAACAACAAGCAAGAGTGGGGGGATATTGAAACGGGAATTGAAGTGACAGCCAGTTTGTGTTTCATTCTTGTATCTGCAGTTGTTAGAATAAGAAAATTAATGGTAGCATTGTTTTGTTTTTTTGGGTCAAGTTGATGCGTTTTTTCTCATCTAATTCATTTTTTGAAACATGATTGAGAGGACTGGCTAACCCTCTGTAGGGGTTGAATGAAATCAATTTATGTATGTGCAAATGTATAGTGCCTTCCCTATTTCAAAACAACCTAGGCATGGAAAAGTGGACCTCTTGCTCCACTTAGTTACATCTCGAGAATCCCAGTCTGGTGACACCCTCATACGAATGGAGCATTGTGGTTCTAAACCAAAACTGCATCGAGACATAAAAACTTGTCATCTGCGTTTCAGAATTCGCTTCATAAACCAAAACATCCCCCATGATCTAAAATTTGAACTTGAGTTTTACCCTAATTTTGTCATAGTAGTTCAAAATATCTCCTAACCCAAATAATTAAGAATAACCTAAAATATGCTTGGTGGGTAAAAGTGCTCCTAACATGAGAAGTGATGTAACAGAGGTGTAGTTATTAACTTTTGAAGTTGTTTGTCTAGTATTTACCCTAGCTGATTCTAGACATCTTGAGTCAAGTTAGGGCATTCTTAGTTTTCTTTCTTACCTCTCTCTCCGCCGCCTCAAAAAAAAAAAACCACCACAGATCTATCAACCGACCATGGATTTTGATGTTGATGATCATCAAACAACAAGAACAAGAAGATTGCAGCGTAATGATATATCCTCTCAAATGTAAGATCTTATTCCTCTTCATTTAAAGTTCATTTTATTTTTAGGTTAAAATTAGTAGTACCAAGACTTATTGACTCAATTAATTCGCTTCTCTTGTTTCATATGCAGTTCAAGGGTCAGCCATGGTGGATCTCCAATTTTTCCGATTTGTTGAGTGAATGGAGAGGTTTTATAAAAGTGCTCCACACCACTGAGTGATGTAAACAGAGTGTAAGTACTTTCTATCCGTCATACTATTTAGACGGCTAGGGTATCATCGATCTTAGATTTTTTATTACTCTCTCCATTTCCTCCTCTCTTTTTTCCGCCGCTTCTCTCAAAACCCACCACAAATTGATCATGGCTTGTGATGTCGATGATCATCAAGAACAACAAGACACTCACCATGATGATATCTTCTCTCAAACATAAGTAGTGCGACAAACAGTGATCCCTTAATTTTTCAAATGACTGAGTTTTAATCACTGGTAAAATCTTATTACCTTGATACAGATCTATTACCTTGATTGCTGCTATTTTTAAACAACGTTTTTCTTTTTTAAAGCTTTTCTTGAAATGGATTTTAATCAAGCTTTGTTTTTTATCATCGGATTTTGAAAATGGATTTTTCTGAAATTATCTGGATATGTGGGATTCTTTTGTAGTTATATTCAATAGATTTCTCTTAGGAAGAATTTTGTATGATGTTTGAGGATAATTTCAAGGGTTTTATTTAGATGGAAGCTTCTTTTAACTTCATTTGTTTGACTTTTTCCTGTTTCTGTTTGTATTTCTACTGTAGGTTGCCTCATCCCTATTGATAGGATAATATGGTAACAACTTAGCTTCCTGGGAATTGAAAATTCTAGGAACTAAGATTTTCAGGCTGTTACTTTACTTTGTGGGAAACTGAGAATAAATTCTAGCGAAAGTGCGTTTTGAAAAATGGGTTGCATCAACTAAGCATCCTGTAAAAGATGTTAAGGTAAAAAATTTGGATTCAAACCAACTAATTCTCTTACAGAAGTGATTTCCTGGCTGATGAAAGAGTTTTCATCTTTTAAGAGCAGAGACTCAGACTCTGATACAAAGAACTGGGTCATATACCAAAAGAGCCCACTATAATTCCCACTCTTACTAAGTCGAGAATCTTCAAGATCACAACCAAATGGAGACAGCAGAGCTAGTCTGAGTCATTATATTTGGACATTCACCCCTTGTAGAGTGTCGAAATAATCCTTAACAAGCCGTTTAACTCAGTTCTGGCACTTCAAGACATTTGGGTAACAATTCTAAACTTTAATCCGGTGCATGTTATTGTTAATTTTTTATGCAATAACGATAAGGATCTGTAATTCTGATTGGTTTGTGTCCAATAATAATACTTCGTTAGAAGGGTGTGTGTGAACATAATAATATTGGTTGGCCTTTTTATGGTTTAGAAGCAAATCAAGAGTTGTTTAAGCTAATTTAGAGTTAAGCTGGGTTGGTAAAAGTCTAGATTAAGGTCTGGTTTAAGGTCTAATTGTGTACTTAAGCTTATCTTAAGGTTATTGCTACGTTAAGTTTAAGTTGTGATGAGCTGTCCGAAGTAGATATTGAGTTCTCTCTTTGTCTCATGCATTGTATTACCTTTAGCTATGGATGAAACGTAAGGAACTTCGAATGCCCAAAAACGATAAGTTGCTTCGATTTTAGTAATGCTCAATTTTAAGAATGTTATTCTTGTTTGTATCTGTCACATTTATATATATTCTCAATACAACTGATCACTTAACTTCTACATGTGAATAGAAAATTGTTATGCTGGCTTTCATTTTATGTAGTTATATGGGTAGTAAAAGTGATAATCTCGTCCAAGCAGCAGTTGAGTCTAATCATCTCAATTTTAATTTTTCATCAGTGTTTTAACAATCTATGCCAGTAACAGGGTATCAGCATCTTCTTTAACCTTAACTGTAGTAATCATTTGAAAGTCATCTTGGAACTCATCAACAGTGAAATGTGGTAGCTTTCATGTGTTCTAGGATATGTGACAGGTGACCAAAACAAGTCAAGTGGAAAGACGGGCACCGGTGAAAGTCAAATCAAATGTAATTTGTACAAGACCTCCAGGAAGCTTCAACTTTACAACCGAACGGAGAAATCACAGCTAGACTAGTTCATTATATTGGATATCCAGCCACCATTCAAGTAATCCTCCAGCTGAATATGGACATTCCCCCTTTATAGAGCGCTGAAATAATCACGTGTCTCTTATAACTTCCCAATTTAGCTCAGTTCTGGCTCTTCAAGAGGGTACGATAACGATATTAAATGTTTACTCCGTACATGTTAAAGACAGTGATCTGTCATTCTGATTTGCTCTTATGCAATAATGATACTTCGTTAGAACCGTGTAAACATTGGTTGGTTTTTTATGGTTTAGCAACAGGACTAGTTTAAGTTTAGCTGGTTGATAATAGTGCAGATTAAGGTCTGATTATGGTAAGGTCTAATCGTGTATTTAAGCTTTGCTTAATTTTAATGCATGCTACTTCAAGTTTAAGTAGTGATGAGCTGTCCTATGTAGCTATCAAGTTGTCTCTCTATCTCATGATGAATAGGGCTAGAGAGACACATGGCAAGTATGACAAGGTCTCTTTTCTAGGCACAAAAGAAAATTCTTAATTCTCCCTCATAAAATGTTCTTTCTAATTTCTTTTTCCTAATTCCATCAGTATAGCATTGTTAGTAGCTATTTGTACTGTGTGATGCTCTCTGTTCAGTCTACTTGTAGAGTAATAATACTAGGAGTAGTTATGTTGTCAGCATAAGTTAAAAATTATATCATACTTAAGGTTAAGTTATACTTATTTAGGAGATGAAAATCTAACAAACTGTGTTTAGTCTGCTGCAGGTTTGGTTGCTAAAGCATAAGATGGCTGGTTCATATCTATATTGATGCATCACCTGGTGTTGTGCATAGTGATTGTGTTTTTCCTTTGATGATATGCACCAGTTGCTTCTAGTTAGATTCCAAGATGATCCGTGGGTATCGAATGTCCTTTGTTGTTGCCAGTACCTGTTTCAGTGCTTAATATTTTAAAGAAGAATACCATTGCGGTCTCGAGAAGTGTGGTATGGTGTTCCGGAAGAAGTGTTAATGTGAATGATGGTATGGTCTGGGGTGGTGGCGGAAGTAGATTCCTCAGTCGTGTGAGGAATTTGGTGATCCATGTTTTCTTTTCTTTTTTTGATTGAAAGAGAGAATTTTATAAAAGAGAAGAAGAATGTACAAAGGTCTACAGAGAGTAGACTTAAAAAAGAAACAGAACAACAAAAGCCACATCAGTAAAAATAGTGTCCCAATTTTGGACTGAGTTTGCAAAATTAATATGAAATTTTTCCCCAAAAGCAGCTTCCCAAGTAAGAACTAAAATCTTGACATCGTTAATCAATTCCAGGTCTGTTTGAAAGCTGTATCTGTCCTCAAAAGTGCGACAATTCCGTTCTCTCCAAATAACCCATATTATAGCAGCAGGGATAAGTCTCCAAGCAACTTGACAAGAAGAAGAGAGTTGATTATAGTGCCAAGTTTGTGCAAGAGTTGACATTGATTCGGGAAACACCCAAGCCAAGTTTTTTAGCGTAATACTATACCAAATTTTATATGCTACCTTGCAATGAATAAATAAGTGGTTTTGTGATTCTGGAAGGTTACCACAAAGGATGCAAGAGCTGTAGATGTCCATACCCTTATGTTGTAGCATATCCAATTGTTTATGGGTAAAAATCGTTTCTGCTGATTTCGGTAATTTCGGTAGGTGAGTGAGAAACTGGTTCAAACCCTAAACAAATGTGCTCCACGTGAGCACTTTATAGATTCGAGAGATCAATCTGTACAAGTCCGGCCTAAACCAAGAAATGGCCGTTCCAGACTTTGCTTCGGTCACAAAGTGGAGGAGAAGGGTTGATTTGGGGAGGAAGCAAAGAAAGGTGTTGAGGAGAGTAGTATCTCGACTTGTATCGAAAGTGAAAGCTTAGGAAGCTTGCAAGAGATGAAAGCTTTTGGGAGAGCTTGCAAAGTTGCCTTTATGAGAGTGTAGTGTTTTTCTCCTGACCGAGACTTGTTGTCTGGTGGAAATAGGTAAGACCTATTTATACAAGTCGAGATTGAAACGTACTGCCTCATGAAGGAAGAGAGTAAAGGGTGAAATAATGGGAGGAGGTGGTAACCGCATGGTTTAATGAGTGAAAACGTTTTCACCATTATTTCCTCTTTTATTTGACCGCTTTATTCCTTTTCACGCTTTCTTAATGTGAGCGTAGTGTACGCTGCATGCTGTGACCGCCAAACCAAAACCCTAAAGAAGCATCCCCCAGGTTGTGTTGATGTCTCGAGTGTTGGTTGCATCTTGAGTGCAAGTGGCGCTGCTAGTGGCGCGTGTGGCATGTGCCAATGGCATGTGCGGAATGCCTTGGTGGTAGGTTGCACGGTTTGCAAGTTAGGCTACCAGCGTGTGTGTTTGGCATGTGCCAATGGCATGTGCGGAATGCCTTGGTGGTAGGTTGCACGGTTTGCAAGTTAGGTTACCAGCGTGTGTGTTTGGCATGTGCCAATGGCATGTGCGGAATGCCTTGGTGGTAGGTTGCACGGTTTTCATGTTAGGTTACCGGCGTGTGTGTTTGGCATGTGCCAATGGCATGTGCGGAATGCCTTGGTGGTAGGTTGCACGGTTTGCAAGTTAGGTTACCCGCGTGCATGTTGGCATGTGCCAATGGCACGTACGGCCATGTTGACCTAGTTGCAAGTCTTGCGAGCCTAGGGCGCTATATTTGGTGTGGGCCAATGGCATAGCGGTTTGGAAATAGGGCTTGCGATACGTGTTGGCATGTGCCAATGGCACGTGCAGCCGTGGTGACCCTAGTTGCGAGTCTTGCAAGCTTAGGGCGCTATATTCGGCGTGGGCCAAAGGCATAGCGACTTGGAAATATGGCTTGCGACACGTGTTGGCATGTGCCAATGGCACGTGCGGCCATGTTAACCTACTTGCAAGTCTTGCAAGCCTAGGGCGCTATATTTTGGCGTGGGCCAAAGGCATAGCGGCTTGGAAATATGGCTTGCCACACGTATTGGCATGTGCCAATGGCACGTGCGGCCATGTTGACCTAGTTGCAAGTCTTGCAAGCCTAGGGCGCTATATTTGGCGTGGGCCAAAGGCATAGCGGCTTGGAAATATGGCTTGCGACACATATTGGCATGTGCCAATGGCACGTGCGGCCATGTTGACCTAGTTGCAAGTCTTGCAAGCCTAGGGCGCTATATTTGGCGTGGGCCAAAGGCATAGGGGCTTGGAAATATGGCTTGCGACACGTATTGGCATGTGCCAATGGCACGTGCGGCCATGTTGACCTAGTTGCAAGTCTTGCAAGCCTAGGGCGCTATATTTGGCGTGGGCCAAAGGCATAGCGGCTTGGAAATATGTCTTGCGACACGTATTGGCATGTGACAATGGCACGTGCGGCCATGTTGACCTAGTTGCAAGTCTTGCAAGCCTAGGGCGCTATATTTGGCGTGGGCCAAAGGCATAGCGGCTTGGAAATATGGCTTGCGACACGTATTGGCATGTGCCAATGGCACGTGCGGCCATGTTGACCTAGTTGGCTACGTGTTGCAACAAGTCATGCCACACCAAGCCGCACCCTGCGCACCATGGCAACAACGCCAAAACCAAGCCGCACCCTGCGCACCATGGCAACAATGCCACACCAAGCCGCACCCTGCGCACCATGGCAACAATGCCAAACCAAGCCGCACCCCGCGCACCATGGCAGCAATACCAAGCCGCTATGCCTTTGGCCCACGCCCAACATAGCGCCCTAGGTTTGCAAGACTTGCAACTAGGTCAACATGGCCGCACGTGCCATTGGCACATGCCAACACGTGTCGCAAGCCAAATTCCAAGCCGCTATTCCTTTGGCCCACGCCCAACATAGCGCCCTAGGTTTGCAAGACTTGCAACTAGGTCAACATGGCCGCACGTGCCATTGGCACATGCCAACACGTGTCGCTAGCCAAATTCCAAACCGCTATGCCTTTGGCCCACGCCCAACATAGCGCCCTAGGTTTGCAAGACTTGCAACTAGGTCAACATGGCCGCACGTGCCATTGGCACATGCCAACACGGGCTGCAAGCCAAATTCCAAGCCGCTATGCCTTTGGCCCACGCCCAACATAGCGCCCTAGGTTTGCAAGACTTGCAACTAGGTCAACATGGCCGCACGTGCCATTGGCACATGCCAACACGTGTCGCAAGCCATATTTCCAAGCCGCCATGCCTTTGGCCCACGCCAACATAGCGCCCTAGGTTTGCAAGACTTGCAACTAGGTCAACATGGCCGCACGTGCCATTGGCACATGCCAACACGTGTCGCAAGCCATATTTCCAAGCCGCTATGCCTTTGGCCCACGCCCAACATAGCGCCCTAGGTTTGCAAGACTTGCAACTAGGTCAACATGGCCGCACGTGCCATTGGCACATGCCAACACGTGCCGCAAGCCATATTTCTAAGCCGTTATGCCTTTGGCCCACGCCAAACATAGCGCCCTAGGTTTGCAAGACTTGCAACTAGGTCAACATGGCCACACGTGCCATTGGCACATGCCAACACGTGCCGCAAGCCATATTTCTAAGCCGCTATGCCTTGAACCCACGCCAACATAGCGCCCTAGGTTTGCAAGACTTGCAACTAGGTCAACATGGCCGCACGTGCCATTGGCACATGCCAACACATGCCGCAAGCCATATTTCTAAGCCGCTATGCCTTTGGCCCACGCCAAACATAGCGCCCTAGGTTTGCAAGACTTGCAACTAGGTCAACATGGCCGCACGTGCCATTGGCACATGCCAACACGTGCCTAAGCAATATTTCTAAGCCTCTATGCCTTTGGCCCACGCCAAACATAGCGCCCTAGGTTTGCAAGACTTGCAACTAGGTCAACATGGCCGCACGTGCCATTGGCACATGCCAACACGTGCCGCAAGCCATATTTCTAAGCCGCTATGGTTTGGGCCCACGCCAAACATTGCGCCCTAGGTTTGCAAGACTTGCAACTAGGTCAACATGGCCGCACGCGCCATTGGCACATGCCAAACATACACGCTGGTAGCCTAACTTGCAAACCGTGCAACCTACCACCAAGGCATTCCGCACATGCCAAACACACACGCTGGTAGCCTAACTTGCAAACCGTGCAATCTACCACCAAGGCATTCCGCACATGCCAAACACACATGCTGGTAGCCTAACTTGCAAACCGTGCAACCTACCACCAAGGCATTCCGCACATGCCAAACACACACGCTGGTAGCCTAACTTGCAAACCGTGCAACCTACCACCAAGGCATTCCGCACATGCCATTGGCACATGCCAAACATACACGCTGGTAACCTAACTTGCAAACCGTGCAACCTACCACCAAGGCATTCCGCACATGCCATTGGCACATGCCACGCGCGCCACTAGCAGCGCCACTTGCACTCAAGATGCAACCAACACTCGAGACATCGACACAAACTGGGGGATGCTTCTTTAGGGTTTTGGTTTGGCGGTCACAGCATGCAGCGTACACTACGCTCACATTAAGAAATTGTGAAAAGAAAATAAAGCGGTCAAATAAAAGAGGAAATAATGGTGAAAAACGTTTTCGCCCATTAAACCGTGCGGTTACCACCTCCTCCCATTATTTCACCCTTTACTCTCTTCCTTCATGAGGCCGAGGTACGTTTCAATCTCGACTTGTATAAATAGGTCTTACCTACTTCCACCGGACAACAAGTCTCGGTCGGAGAAATATACTACACTTACACTCTCGTAAAGGCAACTTTGTAATCTCTCCCAAAAGCTTCTATCTCTTGCAAGATTCCTAAGCTTTCACTTTACGATACAAGTCGAGATACTACTCTCCTCAACACCTTTCTTTGCTTCCCTCCCCAAATCAACCCTTCTCCTCCACTTTGTGACCGAAGCAAGTCCGGAACGGCCATTTCATGGTTTAGGCCGGACTTGTACAGATCGATCTCTCGAATCTACAAAGTGCTTACGTGCAAACACATTTGTTTAGGGTTTGAATCAATTTCTCACTCACCCACCGAAATTACCGAAATCAGCAGAAACGATTTTCACCCATAAATAATTGGCGACCACAGCGGGAGGATTGATCTATCGGCTACAATATCAGATTGTCGATCTCGTTCTTCGACCCAGATGTCAAGATGGTAGGGAAGGCGACTCGATCCGAATCAACTACCGAGACGACCGGTTACCGGTTGTAAACTACACCAAACCTGGGACTCGCTGAAGACGCTACCAAAGAATTGGGGACTTGCGACTCGGTCCGACTCGACAACCCGGTTATCGGTTGTTAAAACTACACCCGTAAAACCGGAACTCGGCCAAGACGCTACCAGACGCTACCAAAGAATTGGGGACTTGCGACTCAGTCCGACTCGGACAACCCGGTTATCATTTGTTAAAAATACACCGGAAAATCGGGGACTCGCCAAGACGCTACTACAATCGGGGACTTGTCAAGCGATGCTACCAGCAAAGCCACCAAAGCAAAGAACCGCCTTTTACATGGAGAGGCGTGTTCGCAAAACCTATGAAGTGAGTAAATTCGGATCGGGCAAGATATACAATCTATTTTTAGGTTCTTAGTAAAACCGTCGTACTCTTGAGTCTTATGCCTATTGCTAACACACACTTTCATAAAAGCAATATTCCTTTCCCAAAACATAATCGAGTCATATTATCAAAACCATTCATCCCGTAAATAATCCAATACCCTAAAAAGCTACCAAATTGCCTATCAAAGGTCAAGTTTTGAACCAGACATCCAATATGTCTTTCAAAAAAAAAAAAACCTAAATGAATGTTTAACGGAGAAACATTCAAGGAAAATCATCCAACAGAGGTCTGTTCTTCTTGGAGAAGGTCAACTTTGCATCTTCAAGAGCCGCTCTCTTCATAGTCAACATCTTGGAAAGCTTTTCGAGTTCTACCTCCCGTCGAGCAATCTCCTCGGCGGAAAGGCTTTCAACTCTTTGCATCTTTCAACTTTTGGATCTCTCGCAAGGCCTTCGACAAACCACGAAGTGTTGAACTCCTTTTCTATGCACACGTCGCGATGGTGCTCCCAAATGGGCAATAACGTCTTGAAACGGTGTGACCACCACCTCATGCATGTCCTCGATGGAAGATAAAGCCTCTTCCACACGCTTAACCAGCACAAATCGACTAGTTACTTTCTTGGTTGTAGCCATATGTCCGTATTTCTCCCAGTTTCTCGTGTACAACGCCTCGTGCTTAGCCGCAGACGCTTGAAGCCGCCAACCAAGACATGACCCGGATAAGGAACCAAGTACGGAGGATCAAAATGGCGCCTGCACCTGGCCTCACGACTCGCAGAGGGTTTTCCTCCATGTCTACGGCAACAACCATCGTAGAATCATCCGCCGTTTGAGCCACATCCGTGCCCGACAATTGGCTAACGCTCATCTCCAAGTCATCACGGTGGTCACCAAAGGCAAGTTTTCATGCGGCTCTACCCCAGAATCATCCTCCGAACCGGATTCCTCCTGCGAACTCGAGTCGATACTTCCCAAAAGAGGAAAAAAAGGACAAAGAAAAGAAGTGCAAAACTCACCGAACCACTTCCCGAAATGTAACTCTTCTTTGCCGGAGGAATCACTCTCACTTGTTGAACCTTCTTCTCTCTCTCGACTCATCATCGCTATGAGAAGGCTCAATGTTTCTTTGGGGTTCTTTGAAGAAATTGTCGTCTCCCTGGCAACGTGCAAGAGCAAAATAAAGCATTAACACTACCGAAGCCACGAAGGAAACAAGACACATATTCTCACCAAATTCACGTGTTTTGAGGAAAACCAATGAAGAGGCGACACATACCTGGGTTATTGGAAGAACTGAAAGACACAAGAGCCGTGGGAGGATCTTGTGAAACCGTCCGAACCCGCCAAAGACGATTCTTTGTTCTCCGTTCCTTGGCCTCGGGGGCTTTCCGAATTGTTAGGCAACTTTCACTTGGGATCTCTCAACATTGGATACTCCTTCGAACTGGCTGGGAAGGTTTGCAACGAACGTTCTCCACCACGTTATTCACAAAATCTCGGATCATAGTAAACTCGTCGCACCAAAACTCGTTATAGCCGAAGGTCGTCAAGTTACTCTTCCCATTTGAAAGAAGGAAAGACGGATACCCGGCTTAAGGACACCTGGCGTCAAGGGCGACACGCAATGAATCCTTAGGGATCACCGGCCGTAAACAAGAGGCACCCCTTGATCGAAACCCATGTTACGAGCAAAGACGGTCAATATTGTAGCGGACTATCTGGAAAGACCCCACGAAGAAAGACGGCATATAACCGGGCAAGCAGCTTTGGATGAACAGGTTTTCACCAACGCTCAAATCGTCATCAGAAGACAAAGACATGAGCGGAGCAGAAGCAAAAGTGTCAATTTGAGTCACTGACTTATGGACCTAGGACCCCATGGACGAAATTGATTTCATGCAACTTATCAAGAAAACTAGCCAAGCTCACGCCAACCCTTGGGCCTTTGTTCACCCATCGAAGAATTCGGGAGCCACCCCAACTCACGGGAAGCGAAGGCAACGGTTTCGGAGCATACTTCTCAAAGTGCTCCCATAGCCAGACTTGTAGAAAAGCAACGTGCACATATGAATCCACTTTCATGAAACCGTTCGAAACTCGCATGTTCGCAACTAGGTGATCCATATGAACATACAGGGAACCAAGGAACATCTTGCCAATGGGAAGAACTTCACCCTTTGCCAACTTCACAAAGCAATCGCCAACAACTCGTCTTATTCCCTTCTTGCCGAACCGTCATCAAAAATGTCTCTAGACAACCGTAGAGCCAAAAATGCTTTGCGACATGAAGATCACCGCTTTCGTTAAGGCTCCAACTCGTCCGGAAACCATTGAGATATCCACTAACCGTAAGGGAACCTTTCATCCTCTTTCCGGCAGAGTCCTTCGACTTCGCAATGGAGTCTTTCCGAGCGAAATCCCCAACTTAGCGGCCTGGTCATCCCGCATCTTCACCTCGCTTTCGGATAATTGGATTCTAAGATTCCCAGTTACTGGAAGATTCAGCAAGAGAGCCACACTCTCCAAGGAGAAAGTTATCTCACCCCATCTACATATGATTGTATGGGTGTCCGAACACCATCTGGAGATGAAAGCAACCAAGCCCGGGATGTCCTTCCTAATCTGGAGGTTTACCGAGGTCTTGACAAAGATCAATGACCTGCGCTCGAGTCAAGTTGGTATTTATATGCTCCTTGCTCACCATGAACTCAACCCATCTGTCAAAAGAACGCAATGGACTTTGACACATCCTCAAGTCAATGTTGGAAGAGGAATATACCCCTTTATGAAGACAAACCGAATGGTGCTCTCAGGCGAACCGAACGTGTCTTCTGTTATCCTCACCACCGGTTAGCAAAATTGGCACGAAACCCTGGGTGATTCTTCCGAGCAGGGGCGAGGGCTCTAGTGAAGAATTCATCATCTATGTTCGGCTTGGAATTATGAGCATCCTTCGACGAAGTGAAATTTGTTTCGTAACATCTTATCGAATTCCTTCACAATAATTTGGTAATAAGATATCTCGCACAAAAAAAACGGAGAAAGGCGAAGTTATTTCTCCGACACATAATCGTACCCAACAACAAAAAAAAAAAAGAAAGAGGAAGGAGGACGTATTTTATTCGAGTTCAAGACTATATACGCAGTATTTTCTTCGGGTTCGAGACTATATACGCGGCATTCTATACGGGTACAAGTGTGTCTACAAGATCCTTCTTCGGTTTCAAAATATATATGGAGCATTTTTCTATTGGTTCAAAAACTGCGCGCATGGTACTTCTTTCAAGAGGCAAAAATCATATATACAATATTTCTTGCGGGTTCGTAGTCATATGAAGCATATACACAAGTATTCTTCTTCTGGATTCATACAGGATTCTCTACGGGATCGAAATACACATGCAGTGTTTCGTACGGGCTCAAATACGCCCACAGTATCGTTCTTCGGGTTCAGAATTATATACATAGCATCCTCTACGGGTTCAAAATACACACGCAGTATTTTCTTCAGGGTTCAAATATTTCTTTCAGGACCAAAAATTCATATATGCCATATTTCCCACGGGTTAAAACAATATATGCAGTATTCCCTTGTTTGCATACGTACTATATTTTCTACAAGAGGCACGCCAAGGAATCATATGCAAGGATTGTGGAAGCGCCTACTTTTAAGGTGTATACCTATATAAAAAAAAAAAAAAAGAAAGAAGAGTACTCGAAGACATACCTGGAAGCTGGTTTCTCTTTGCCGCTAGTATGAAAAGAGGAAAGAATAAAGCGTAGTATGGGGAGAAAGGGGCTTTATATATATATATATACGTATATAGGCGTGAAAGAAGCGGGCCCACAAAGGGTGCGACTTCCCAATGCCGCCCAAGTCACGCCTGCAAGCATAGTTTCCAAGATTGGACCGGCCCCACCAATTGCGCCAACTTCCCAACGCCGCCCAAGATGCACCGGGCCCACCAATTGTGCCAGCCTCCCGATTTTTGCAAAACTACCGAGAGGCAAAGATTCGAAATCCTATTTATAAAAGGTCGACAAGCCTCCTTCAATTTTCTTTACGGTTTTTTGTTAATAGTTTGTCACCATCTTATGCTTACCTCGCAACAAAGCCCCCTGCTCCGAGCTAAGCGGGGGACTTAATGTTGATGGTGGATTTTAGACAAGGGGTAAAATCGTAAAACCCCATGACCTAGTGTTACCCGCAACACATTAACTAAGAGCATTTAACTCGAGGTGTAAATAATTAATAGGGGTAATTTTTCAAAATACCGTTAGGGTTTTCAAATACGTAACCCTAATTCCAAACCAAGCCGCATATCGCGCACCATGGCAACCATGCCAAACCAAGCCGCATCTTGCTCACCATGGCAACCATGCCAAACCAAGCCAGCACTCTGCGCGCCATGGAAACCATGCCAAACCAAGCCGCACTCTGCGCACCATGGCAACCATGCCAAACCAAGCCGCACATCGCGCACCATGGCAACCATGCCAAACCAAGCCGCATCATCGCGCACCATGGCAACCATGCCAAACCAAGCCGCATATCACGCACCATGGCAACCATGCCAAACCAAGCCGCATACTGCGCACCATGGAAACCATGCCAAACCAAGCCGCATACTGCGCACCATGGCAACCATGCCAAACCAAGCCGCACTCTGCGCACCATGGCAACCATGCCAAACCAAGCCGCATACTGTGCACCATGGAAACCATGCCAAGCCGCATACTGCGCACCATGGCAACCATGCCAAACCAAGCCGCATACTGCGCACCATGGCAACCATGCCAAACCAAGCCGCACCATGCGCACCATGACAACAACGCCAAATCCCAAGCCGCTATCCCTTTGGCCCACGCCCAACATAGCGCCCTAGGTTTGCAAGACTTGCAACTAGGTCAACATGGCCGCACGTGCCATTGGCACATGCCAACACGTGTCGCAAGCTAAATTCCAAGCCGCTATGCCTTTGTCCCACGCCTAACATAGCGCCCTAGGTTTGCAAGACTTGCAACTAGGTCAACATGGCCGCACGTGCCATTGGCACATGCCAACACGTGTCGCAAGCCAAATTCCAAGCCGCTATGCCTTTGGCCAACGCCCAAATAGCGCCCTAGGTTTGCAAGACTTGCAACTAGGTCAACATGGCCGCACGTGCCATTGGCACATGCCAACACGTGCTTTGCAAGCCAAATTCCAAGCCGCTATGCCTTTGGCCCACGCCCAACATAGCGCCCCTAGGTTTGCAAGACTTGCAATTAGGTCAACATGGCCGCACGTGCCATTGGCACATGCCAACACGTGTCGCAAGCCAAATTCCAAGCCGCTATGCCTTTGGCCCACGCCAACATAGCGCCCTAGTTTTGCAAGACTTGCAACTAGGTCAACATGGCCGCACGTGCCATTGGCACATGCCAACACGTGTCGCAAGCCAAATTCCAAGCCGCTATGCCTTTGGCCCACGCCCAACATAGCGCCCTAGGTTTGCAAGACTTGCAACTAGGTCAACATGGCCGCACGTGCCATTGGCACATGCCAACACGTGCCGCAAGCCAAATTCCAAGCCGCTATGCCTTTGGCCCACGCCCAACATAGCGCCCTAGGTTTGCAAGACTTGCAACTAGGTCAACATGGCCGCACGTGCCATTGGCACATGCCAACACGTGTCGCAAGCCATATTTCCAAGCCGCCATGCCTTTGGCCCACGCCCAACATAGCGCCCTAGGTTTGCAAGACTTGCAACTAGGTCAACATGGCCGCACGTGCCATTGGCACATGCCAACACGTGTCACAAGCCATATTTCCAAGCCGCTATGCCTTTGGCCCACGCCCAACATAGCGCCCTAGGTTTGCAAGACTTGCAACTAGTTCAACATGGCCGCACGTGCCATTGGCACATGCCAACACGTGCCGCAAGCCATATTTCTAAGCCGCTATGCCTTTGGCCCACGCCAAACATAGCGCCCTAGGTTTGCAAGACTTGCAACTAGGTCAACATGGCCGCACGTGCCGCAAGCCATATTTCTAAGCCGCTATGCCTTGGGCCCACGCCAATATAGCGCCCTAGGTTTGCAAGACTTGCAACTAGGTCAACATGGCCGCACGTGCCATTGGCACATGCCAACACGTGCCGCAAGCCATATTTCTAAGCCGCTATGCCTTTGGCCCACGCCAAACATAGCGCCCTAGGTTTGCAAGACTTGCAACTAGGTCAACATGGCCGCACGTGCCATTGGCACATGCCAACACGTGCCGCAAGCCATATTTCTAAGCCGCTATGCCTTTGGCCCACGCCAAACATAGCGCCCTAGGTTTGCAAGACTTGCAACTAGGTCAACATTGCCGCATGTGCCATTGGCACATGCCAACACGTGCCGCAAGCCATATTTCTAAGCCGCTATGCCTTGGGCCCACGCCAAACATAGCGCCCTAGGTTTGCAAGACTTGCAACTAGGTCAACATGGCCGCACGCGCCATTGGCACATGCCAAACATACACGCTGGTAGCCTAACTTGCAAACCGTGTAACCTACCACCAAGGCATTCCGCACATGCCAAACACACACGCTTGGTAGCCTAACTTGCAAAACCGTGCAACCTACCACCAAGGCATTCCGCACATGCCAAACACACACGCTGGTAGCCTAACTTGCAAACCGTGCAACCTACCACCAAAGCATTCCGCACATGCCATTGGCACATGCCAAACATACACGCGGGTAACCTAACTTGCAAACCGTGCAACCTACCACCAAGGCATTCCGCACATGCCATTGGCACATGCCACGCGCGCCACTAGCAGCGCGCCACTTGCACTCAAGATGCAACCAACACTCGAGACATCGACACAAACTGGGATGCTTCTTTAGGGTTTTGGTTTGGCGGTCACAAGATGCGGCGTACACTACGCTCACATTAAAAAAGCGTGAAAAGGAATAAAGCGGTCAAATAAAAGAGGAAATAATGGTGAAAAACGTTTTCGCCCATTAAACCGTGCGGTTACCACCTCCTCCCATTATTTCACCCTTTACTCTCTTCCTTCATGAGGCCAGAGGTACGTTTCAATCTCGACTTGTATAAATAGGTCTTACCTATTTCCACCAGACAACAAGTCTCGGTCAGAGAAATATACTACACTTACACTCTCGTAAAGGCAACTTTGCAAGCTCTCCCAAAAAGCTTCTATCTCTTGCAAGCTTCCTAAGCTTTCACTTTCTCGATACAAGTCGAGATACTACTCTCCTCAACACCTTTCTTTGCTTCCCTCCCCAAATCAACCCTTCTCCTCCACTTTGTGACCGAAGCAAGTCCGGGAACGG
Organism: Papaver armeniacum; assembly: GCA_023531295.1. Lineage (NCBI taxonomy): Eukaryota > Viridiplantae > Streptophyta > Magnoliopsida > Ranunculales > Papaveraceae > Papaver > Papaver armeniacum. Next base: position 41,616 of record JAJJWW010003481.1, on the reverse strand, counting down.
CCATTTCTTGGTTTAGGCCGGACTTGTACGAATCGATCTCTTGAATCTACAAAGTGCTCACGTGCGAGATATTTTTTTAGGGTTTGAATCAATTTCTCACTGACCCACAGAAACGATTTTCACCCATAAACAGCAGTGTGCGGCTTGGTTTGGCATTGTTGCCATGGTGCGCAGTATGCGGCTTGGTTTGGCATCGTTGCCATGGTGCGAAGTGTGCGGCTTGGTTTGGCATTGTTGCCATGGTGCGCAGTGTGCGGCTTGGTTTTGGAATTAGGGTTCTGTGTCGAAAAACCTAATCTGGTATTTTGAAAAAATACCCCTATTAATTATTTATACCTGAGTTAAATGCTCTTAGTTAATGTGTTGCGGGTAACACTATGTCATGGTGTTTTACGATTTTACCCCTTGTTTAAAAACCACCATCAACATTAAGTCCCCTGCTTAGCTCGGAACAGGGGCTTTTTTGCGAGGTAAGCATAAGATGGTGACAAACTATCAACAGCAAACCGTAAAGAGAATTGAGGAGGCTTGTCTGACCTTTTATAAATAGGATTTTGGAATCCTTTCCTCTGGTAGTTTTGCACAAATCGGGAGGCTGGCACAATTGGTGGGGCCGGTGCAGCTTGGGCGACGTTGGGAGGTTGGCGTGAGTTGGGAAACTGAATGTGCTAGCTGGTGGTACCGACACAAGGTGTGGAAGCTGTGCGTGCTTGCAGGCGTGACTTTGGCGGCCATTGGGAAGTCGGTGCAATTGGTGGGGCCGGTGCAACTTGGGCGACGTCGGGAAGTTGGCGTCGTGAGAGACAGGAAGCTGGGCGGCATTGAGAAGTTGTCGCGAGTTGGGAAACCTAGCGTGCTAGCTGGCGGGACCGGCGCAAGATGGGGAAGATGGGCGTGCTAGCTAGCGTGACTTGGGCGGTTGTTGGGAAGTTTGGGGAGACTGGCGCGAGCTTGATGGGACCGGTAAAAACAAGGAGGGAGTAAGTGTTTCTACAGATAGCAAAGTTTCCTTATTTTGCTTTCCTTCACGCGCGGCTTTAATCAGGGCATCATCCCAACGTAATTGCATCATCTACCTCGTTTGAGAAAGGGTTCTTCTTGTTGAGTTTCTCTCTTTGTCATGTCGCACGAGACGAATCATCTTCTAACCAGCCAGATTCTCCACTTTGAAGGCGCGAGGTCTGACTCTTGCAGGAGCATCCCAACAAAAGGTTATTCGGGTTAAGAAAATCATACCGGTATGTTTTCTTCTTCTTCGGTAGACTGACGTACGCTTCACTGCTTGTTTGATGAATGGAAAATTTTCCTCTCGCGTAGAGATATCCCGTTGGAGCATGCGTTACTGTTATCGACGAGGATGACCTAGTCGTTCCCCTCCCTTCAAATCCAAACTCGTTGACTGCTGCAGACTTGGAGAACGTTGATGTGAAGCTACTTCTGGAGAGAATGTTGGAACGACGTCTTGCAACTTTGAAAGCCTTGACGGTTACCATTTTGAAGTCGGAGGTCGCGTCACGTTCTGTCAAACTCGACATCCCTCAAGAGAACAGAGGTTAGGAGTCCCCAGTTCCATCTATCGATCGTGCTTTCTAGGAGAGGTTGGGGTTTGGGAACGGCTTCCCTGGCTGGAAGCGCCTGCTTTCCTGATACATTGCGTTTGAAGGGTGCAAATATGTCTTGAAGCTATGCTTTGGAGAAACATAGAATCTCACATAACTGTTTCATCATATACTGTACGACTTTGTGGGGGAAGTTCCCATTGTGCGGGTCTTGACGGGAGAAGGGTCTTCGTGAACTCGGGAGAGTTGTTGATTTCCTTGCTTTCGATTTTGAGAAGTCTTTCCTGATCTTCATGTGTGACGAAATTGGATTGCTTATCCCCTTCTACTGGGCGTCCAAGAGCAACGCGAGCCTCTTCATCTATAAACGCACGTCCTGCTGAAGTATCTTTTGTCTTTTCATCAAGTCAACAGTGCTAAAAGGAGGTCGGCTTCTTCCGGATCTTCCAATATCTTGCCCTGATGGTGGAGTAGCGTCTCTGGTGACGGTTGAAGCTGCCATGCTTGAAGGACCATTGGGGTGGCGGAAGCGGCTGCGGTTACGGTGATTGTAAGTGTATCGTGCGGAGATGACACGGTTTTGATCACGAAGTCTTGGAGCCAAGGCGCTGTTTCGAAGGGAAAGGATGGTGCTGGAAGGGCGCAAGATGTTAGCGCTGGAAGGATGCAAACTGTTAGCACAGAGTGTGGTACTGCGGTTGGCATGCGCGTGCGGCATGTGTGTCTGGCAAGCGCATCAGGTAAGTGCATCTGGGAAGCGCGCCGGGTAAGCGCTGGATCGTCTTGGAATGGGCGCTGACTTGGATTTCTTGGGTTGATAGATAAATGTTACCTTGACAGTTTGGGTTATTCTTTTTGGAATGAATTGTTTAGGAGTTGATTGTTTTAGTTATGATTGAAAGTGATGCAAACGTCCCAGGAAAACCATGGAACCGTGTGTTGGTAGATCACATGGAATGAAACATAACATGGATATCGGTTTTATCAGAACTTGAAAAAGCAAACAACTTATTTTTGTCTAGATAAGACTTACTCGGTTTCTCAGAAGAGTCATGGGAAGTCCCCAGTTTTCCGAATCATTGCTGAGTTGTCGGATAACTGTGTCGTTAATCCCTGGGCGGATCGTTTTGCTTCTAGCCTGTGAGAAGTCCCCGGTCCCCTTGTCATGTCATGACTGATAATCGAGCCGTCGAGTAACTGAGTCGGAGTGGATTGCCCTCCTCTACCATTTTGACGTCTGGGTCGAAGAATGAGATCGCTGGTTGAAAGTTGACATTGTAACCGAAAGATCGAACCTCCCACTGTGGTTGCCAATTGTTTATGGGTAAAAATCGTTTCTGCTGATTTCGGTAATTTTGGTAGGTGAGTGAGAAACTGGTTCAAACCCTAACCAAATGTGCTGCACGTGAGCACTTTATAGATTCGAGAGATCAATCAGTACAAGTCCGGCCTAAACCAAGAAATGGCCGTTCCAGACTTGCTTCGGTCACAAAGTGGAGGAGAAGGGTTGATTTGGGGAGGGAAGCAAAGAAAGGTGTTTAGGAGAGTAGTATCTCGACTTGTATCGAGAAAGTGAAAGCTTAGGAAGCTTGCAAGAGATGAAAGCTTTTTTAGGAGAGCTTGCAAAGTTTCCTTCTCGAGAGTGTAGTGTTTTTCTCCCGACCGAGACTTGTTGTCTGGTGGAAATAGGTAAGACCTATTTATACAAGTCGAGATTGAAACGTACCCTGGCCTCATGAAGGAAGAGAGTAAAGGGAGAAATAATGGGAGGAGGTGGTAACCGTATGGTTTAATGGGTGAAAACGTTTTTCACCATTATTTCCTCTTTTATTTGACCGCTTTATTCCTTTTCATGCTTTCTTAATGTGAGCGTAGTGTACGCTGCTGTTGATGGTGGATTTTAGACAAGGGGTAAAATCGTAAAACCCCATGACCTAGTGTTACCCGCAACACATTAACTAAGAGCATTTAACTCAGGTGTAAATAATTAATAGGGGTATTTTTTCAAAATACCAGATTAGGGTTTTCAACACAGAACCCTAATTCCAAAACCAAGACGCATACTCGCGCACCATGGAAACCATGCCAAACCAAGCCGCACTCTGCGCACCATGGCAAAGAATGCCAAACCAAGCCAGCATCTTCATGCACCATGGCACCAATGCCAAACCAAGCCGCATACTACGCACCATGGCAAAGAATGGCAAACCAAGCCGCATACTGCGACCATGGCAACAATGCCAAACCAAGCCGCATACTTTTCGCACCATGGCAACAATGGCAAACCAAGCCGCATATCGCGCACCATGGCAAACAATGCCAAACTAAGCCGCATATCAAGCACCATGGCAACAATGCCAAACCAAGCCGCATATCGCGCACCATGGCAAGAATGCCAAACCAAGTCGCATATCGCGCACCATGGCAAGAATGCCAAACCAAGCCGCATAGTGCGCACCATGGCAACAATGCCAAACCAAGCCGCATACTCAGCGCACCATGGCAACCATGCCAAACCAAGCCGCATATCACAAGCACCATGGCAACCATGCCAAACCAAGCCGCACTCGCGCACCATGGAAACCATGCCAAACCAAGCCGCACCCTCGCACACCATGGCAACAACGCCAAATTCCAAGCCGCTATGCCTTTGGCCCACGCCAAACATAGCGCCCTAGGTTTGCAAGACTTGCAACTAGGTCAACATGGCCGCACGTGCCATTGGCACATGCCAACACGTGCCGCAAGCCATATTTCTAAGCCGCTATGCCTTGGGCCCACGCCAAACATAGCGCCCTAGGTTTGCAAGACTTGCAACTAGGTCAACATGGCCGCACGTGCCATTGGCACATGCCAACACGTGCCGCAAGCCGTATTTCTAAGCCGCTATGCCTTTGGCCCACGCTAAACATAGCGCCCTAGGTTTGAAAGACTTGCAACTAGGTCAACATGGCCGCACGTGCCATTGGCACATGCCAACACGTGCCGCAAGCCATATTTCGAGCCGCTATGCCTTTGGCCCACGACCAACATAGCGCCCTAGGTTTGCAAGACTTGCAACTAGGTCAACATGGCCGCACGTGCCATTGGCACATGCCAACACGTGCCGCAAGCCATATTTCCGAGCCGCTATGCCTTTGGCCCACGCCAAACATAGCGCCCTAGGTTTGCAAGACTTGCAACTAGGTCAACATGGCCGCACGTGCCATTGGCACATGCCAACACGTGCCGCAAGCCATATTTCTAAGTCGCTATGCCTTGGGCCCATGCCAAACATAGCGCCCTAGGTTTGCAAGACTTGCAACTAGGTCAACATGGCCGCACGTGCCATTGGCACATGCCAACACGTGCCGCAAGCCATACTTCCAAGCCGCTAAGCCTTTGGCCCATGCCAAATATAGCGCCCTAGGCTTGCAAGACTTGCAACTAGGTCAACATGGCCGTACGTGCCGTTGGCACATGCCAAACACACACGCCGGGTGGCCTAACTTGCAAACCGTGCAACCTACCACCAAGGCCACGGCCCTAACGGCCACGCATGCCGTTGGCACATGCCAAACACCATGCCAAACACACACGCTGGTAGCCTAACTTGCAAACTGTGCAACCTACCACCAAGGCCACGGCCCTAACGGCCACGCATGCCGTTGGCACATGCCAAACACACACGCTGGTAGCCTAACTTGCAAACTATGCAACCTACCACCAAGGCCACGGCCCTAACGGCCACGCATGCCGTTGCACATGCCAAACACACACGCTGGTAGCCTAACTTGAAAACCGTGCAACCTACCACCAAGGCATTCCGCACATGCCATTGGCACATGCCAAACACACACGCTGGTAGCTTAACTTGCGAACCCTGCAACCTACCACCAAGGCATTCCGCACATGCCATTGGCACATGCCAAATACACACACTGGTAGACTAACTTGCAAATCGTGCAACCTACCACCAAGGCATTCCGCACATGCCATTGGCACATGCCAAATACACACACTGGTAGCCCAACTTGCAAACCGTGCAACCTACCACCAAGGCATTCCGCACATGCCATTGGCACATGCCAAATACACACACTGGTAGCCTAACTTGCAAACCGTACAACCTACCACCAAGGCATTCCGCACATGCCAAACACACACGATGGTAGCCCAACTTGCAAGCCGTACAACCTACCACCAAGGCATTCCGCACATGCCAAACACACACGCTGGTAGCCCAACTTGCAAACCGTGCAACCTACCATCAAGGCATTCCGCTCATGCCATTGGCACATGCCAAACACACACGCTAGTAACCTAACTTGCAAACCGTGCAACCTACCACCAAGGCATTCCGCACATGCCATTGGCACATGCCACGCGCGCCACTAGCGGCGCCACTTGCACTCAAGATGCAACCAACACTCGAGACATCGACACAAACCGGGGATGCTTCTTTAGGGTTTTGGTTTGGCGGTCACAAAGATGCGGCGTACACTACGCTCACATTAAAAAAGCGTGAAAAGTAATAAAGCGGTCAAATAAAAGAGGAAATAATGGTGAAAAACGTTTTCGCCCATTAAACCGTGCGGTTACCACCTCCTCCCATTATTTCACCCTTTACTCTCTTCCTTCATGAGGCCAGTGGTATTTCAATCTCGACTTGTATAAATAGGTCTTACCTATTTCCACCAGACAACAAGTCTCGGTCGGAGAAATATACTACACTTACACTCTCGGAAGGCAACTTTGCAAGCTCTCCCAAAAGCTTCTATCTCTTGCAAGCTTCCTAAGCTTTCACTTTCGATACAAGTCGAGATACTACTCTCCTCAACACCTTTCTTTGCTTCCTCCCCAAATCAACCCTTCTCCTCCACTTTGTGACCGAAGCAAGTCTGGAACGGCCATTTCTTGGTTTAGGCCGGACTTGTACAGATCGATCTCTTGAATCTACAAAGTGCTCACGTGCAGCATATTTTTTTAGGGTTTGAATCAATTTCTCACTGACCCACAGAAACGATTTTCACCCATAAACAGCAGTGTGCGGCTTGGTTTGGCATTGTTGCCATGGTGCGCAGTATGCGGCTTGGTTTGGCATCGTTGCCATGGTGCGCAGTATGCGGCTTGGTTTGGCATTGTTGCCATGGTGCGCAGTGTGCGGCTTGGTTTTGGAATTAGGGTTCTGTGTTGAAAAAATACCCCTATTAATTATTTATACCGAGTTAAATGCTCTTAGTTAATGTGTTGCGGGTAACACTATGTCATGGTGTTTTACGATTTTACCCCTTGTTTAAAAACCACCATCAACATTAAGTCCCCCGCTTAGCTCCTAACAGGGCTTTTGCGAGGTAAGCATAAGATGGTGACAAACTATCAACAAGAAACCGTAAAGAGAATTGAGGAGGCTTGTCTCGACCTTTTATAAATAGGATTTTGGAATCCTTTCCTCCTGTAGTTTTGCACAAATCGGGAGGTCACACAATTGGTGGGGCCGGTGCGGCACTGGGGGCGACGTTGGGAGGTTGGCGTGAGTTGGGAAACCGAATGTGCTAGCTGGTGGTACCGACACAAGGTGTGGAAGCTGTGCGTGCTTGCGCGTGACTTTGGCGGCCATTGGGAAGCTCGGTGCAATTGGTGGGGCCGGTGCAACTTGGGCGACGTCGGAAGTTGGCGTCGTGAGAGACAGAAGTCGGGCAGCATTGAGAAGTTGTCGCGAGTTGGGAAACCTAGCGTGCTAGGCTCAAGTGGACCCCAAGCAAGATGGGGAAGATGGGCGTGCTAGCTAGCGTGACTTGGGCGGTTGTTGGGAAGTTTGGGGAGACTGGCGCGAGCTTGATGGGACCAGTGAAAACAAGGAGGGAGTAAGTGTTTCTACAGATAGCAAAGTTTCCTTATTTTGCTTTCCTTCACGCGGCTTTAATCGGGGCATCATCCCAACGTAATTGCATCATCTACCTCGTTTGAGAAAGGGTTCTTCTTGTTGAGTTTCTCTCTTTGTCATGTCGCACAGAGACGAATCATCTTCTAACCAGCCAGATTCTCCAGCTGAAGGCGCGAGGTCTGACTCTTGCAGGAGCATCCCAACAAAAGGTTATTCGGGTTAAGAAAATCATACCCCAGGTATGTTTTCTTCTTCTTGATAGACGACGTACGCTTCACCGCTTGTTTGATGAATGGAAAATTTTCCTCTCGCGTAGAGATATCCTTGTTGGAGCATGCGTTATCGTTATCGACGAGGATGACCTAGTCGTTCCCTCCCTTCAAATCCAAACTCGTTGACTGCTGCAGACTTGGAGAACGTTGATGTGAAGCTACTGGAGAGAATGTTGGAACGACGTCTTGCAACTTTGAAAGCCTTGACGGTTACCATTTTGAAGTCGGAGGTCGCGTCACGTTCTGTCAAACTCGACATCCCTCAAGAGAACAGAGGTTAGAGTCCCGAGTTCCATCTATCGATCGTGCTTTCTAGGAGAGGTTGGGGTTTGGGAACGGCTTCCCCGGCCGGGAAGCGCCGCTTTCTGATACATTGCGTTTGAAGGGTGCAAATATGTCTTGAAGCTATGCTTTGGAGAAACATAGAATCTCACATAACTGTTTCATCATAGACTGTACGACTTTGTGGGGGAAGTTCCCATTGTGCGGGTCTTGACGGGAGAAGGGTCTTCGTGAACTCAGGAGAGTTGTTGATTTCCCTTGCTTTCGATTTTTGAGAAGTCTTTCCTGATCTTCATGTGTGACGAAATTGGATTGCTTATCCCCTTCTATCAAGCGTCCAAGAGCAACGCGAGCCTCTTCATCTATAAACGCACGTCCCGAAGTATCTTTTGTCTTTTCATCAAGTCAACAAAGTGCTAAAAGGAGGTCGGCTTCTTCCGGATCTTCCAAAGATCTTGCCCCGATGGTGGAGTAGCGTCTCCGGTGACGGTTGAAGCTGCCATGCTTGAAGGACCATTGGGGTGGCGGGCGGCCTGCAGTTGCAGTGATTGTAAGTGTATCGTGCGGAGATGACACGGTTTTGATCACGAAGTCTTTGGAGCCAAGGCGCTGTTTGAAGGGAAAGGATGGTCTGGAAGGGCGCAAGATGTTAGCGCTGAAGGATGCAAACTGTTAGCACAGAGTGTGGTATCATGCGGTTGGCATGCGCGTGCGGCATGTGTGCCTGGCAAGCGCATCAGGTAAGTGCATCTGGGAAGCGCGCCGGGTAAGCGCTGGATCGTCTTGGAATGGGCGCTGACTTGGATTTCTTGGGTTGATAGATAAATGTTACCTTGATGACTTGGGTTATTCTTTTTGGAATGAATTGTTTAGGAGTTGATTGTTTTAGTTATGATTGAAAGTGATGCAAACGTCCCAGGAAAACCATGGAACCGTGTGTTGGTAGATCACATGGGATGAAACATAACATGGATATCGGTTTTATCAGAACTTGAAAAAGCAAACAACGTATTTTTGTCTAGATAAGACTTACTCGGTTTCTCAGAAGAGTCATGGGAAGTCCCAGTTTTCGAATCATTGCTGAGTTGTCGGATAACTGTGTCGTTAATCTCTGGGCGGATCGTTTTGCTTCTAGCCTGTGAGAAGTCCCCGGTCCCCTTGTCATGTCATGACTGATAATCGAGCCGTCGAGTAACTGAGTCGGAGTGGATTGCCCTCCTCTACCATTTTGACGTCTGGGTCGAAGAATGAGATCAGTTGGTTGAAAGTTGACATTGTAACCGAAAGATCGAACCTCCCACCGTGGTTGCCAATTATTTATGGGTAAAAATCGTTTCTGGTGATTTCGGTAATTTCGGTAGGTGAGTGAGAAACTGGTTCAAACCCTAACCAAATGTGCTGCACGTGAGCACTTTATAGATTCGAGAGATCAATCTGTACAAGTCCGGCCTAAACCAAGAAATGGCCGTTCCAGACTTGCTTCGGTCACAAAGTGGAGGAGAAGGGTTGATTTGGGGAGGGAAGCAAAGAAAGGTGCTGAGGAGAGTAGTATCTCGACTTGTATTAGAAAGTGAAAGCTTAGGAAGCTTGCAAGAGATGAAAGCTTTTTTAGGAGAGCTTGCAAAGTTTCCTTCCGAGAGTGTAGTGTTTTTCTCCGACCGAGACTTGTTGTCCGGTGGAAATAGGTAAGACCTATTTATACAAGTCGAGATTGAAACGTACTCCCGGCCTCATGAAGGAAGAGAGTAAAGGGAGAAATAATGGGAGGAGGTGGTAACCGTATGGTTTAATGGGTGAAAACGTTTTTCACCATTATTTCCTCTTTTATTTGACCGCTTTATTCCTTTTCATGCTTTCTTAATGTGAGCGTAGTGTACGCTGCTGTTGATGGTGGATTTTAGACAAGGGGTAAAATCGTAAAACCCCATGACCTAGTGTTACCCGCAACACATTAACTAAGAGCATTTAACTCAGGTTTAAATAATTAATAGGGGTATTTTTTCAAAATACCAGATTAGGGTTTTCAACACAGAACCCTAATTCCAAAACCAAGCCGCATACTGCGCACCATGGAAACCATGCCAAACCAAGCCGCACTCTGCGCACCATGGCAACAATGCCAAACCAAGCCGCATACTGCGCACCATGGCAACAATGCCAAACCAAGCCGCATACTGCGCACCATGGCAAAGAATGGCAAACCAAGCCGCATATCACAGCGCACCATGGCAACAATGCCAAACCAAGCCGCATCTTTGCGCACCATGGCAACAATGGCAAACCAAGCCGCATATCGCGCACCATGGCAAAGAATGCCAAACCAAGCCGCATCTCGCGCACCATGGCAACAATGCCAAACCAAGCCAGCATATCACAGACCATGGCAGCAATGCCAAAACAAGTCGTGATATCTGCGCACCATGGCAAAGAATGCCAAACCAAGCCGCATAGTACGCACCATGGCAACAATGCCAAACCAAGCCGCATATATCACGCACCATGGCAACCATGCCAAACCAAGCCGCATACTTTAGCACCATGGCAACCATGCCAAACCAAGCCGCACTCTGCGCACCATGGCAACCATGCCAAACCAAGCCGCACCCTCGCACCATGGCAACAACGCCAAATTCCAAGCCGCTATGCCTTTGGCCCACGCCAAACATAGCGCCCTAGGTTTGCAAGACTTGCAACTAGGTCAACATGGCCGCACGTGCCATTGGCACATGCCAACACGTGCCGCAAGCCATATTTCTAAGCCGCTATGCCTTGGGCCCACGCCAAACATAGCGCCCTAGGTTTGCAAGACTTGCAACTAGGTCAACATGGCCGCACGTGCCATTGGCACATGCCAACACGTGCTGCAAGCCGTATTTCTAAGCCGCTATGCCTTTGGCCCACGCTAAACATAGCGCCCTAGGTTTGAAAGACTTGCAACTAGGTCAACATGGCCGCACGTGCCATTGGCACATGCCAACACGTGCCGCAAGCCATATTTCTGAGCCGCTATGCCTTTGGCCCACGACCAACATAGCGCCCTAGGTTTGCAAGACTTGCAACTAGGTTAACATGGCCGCACGTGCCATTGGCACATGCCAACACGTGCCGCAAGCCATATTTCCGAGCCGCTATGCCTTTGGCCCACGCCAAACATAGCGCCCTAGGTTTGCAAGACTTGCAACTAGGTCAACATGGCCGCACGTGCCATTGGCACATGCCAACACGTGCCGCAAGCCATATTTCTAAGCTGCTATGCCTTGGGCCCACGCCAAACATAGCGCCCTAGGTTTGCAAGACTTGCAACTAGGTCAACATGGCCGCACGTGCCATTGGCACATGCCAACACGTGCCGCAAGCCATACTTCCAAGCCGCTACGCCTTTGGCCCATGCCAAATATAGCGCCCTAGGCTTGCAAGACTTGCAACTAGGTCAACATGGCCGTACGTGCCGTTGGCACATGCCAAACACACACGCTGGTGGCCTAACTTGCAAACCGTGCAACCTACCACCAAGGCCACGGCCCTAACGGCCACGCATGCCGTTGGCACATGCCAAACACACACGCTGGTAGCCTAACTTGCAAACCGTGCAACCTACCACCAAGGCCACGGCCCTAACGGCCACGCATGCCGTTGGCACATGCCAAACACACACTCTGGTAGCCTAACTTGCAAACTATGCAACCTACCACCAAGGCCACGGCCCTAACGGCCACGCATGCCGTTGCACATGCCAAACACACACGCTGGTAGCCTAACTTGAAAACCGTGCAACCTACCACCAAGGCATTCCGCACATGCCATTGGCACATGCCAAACACACACGCTGGTAGCTTAACTTGCGAACCGTGCAACCTACCACCAAGGCATTCCGCACATGCCATTGGCACATGCCAAATACACACACTGGTAGACTAACTTGCAAATCGTGCAACCTACCACCAAGGCATTCCGCACATGCCATTGGCACATGCCAAATACACACACTGGTAGCCCAACTTGCAAACCCTGCAACCTACCACCAAGGCATTCCGCACATGCCATTGGCACATGCCAAATACACACACTGGTAGCCTAACTTGCAAACCGTACAACCTACCACCAAGGCATTCCGCACATGCCAAACACACACGATGGTAGCCCAACTTGCAAGCCGTACAACCTACCACCAAGGCATTCCGCACATGCCAAACACACACGCTGGTAGCCCAACTTGCAAACCGTGCAACCTACCACCAAGGCATTCCGCTCATGCCATTGGCACATGCCAAACACACAAAGCTAGTAACCTAACTTGCAAAACCGTGCAACCTACCACCAAGGCATTCTCGCACATGCCATTGGCACATGCCACACGCGCCACTAGTAGCGCCACTTGCACTCAAGATGCAACCAACACTAGAGACATCGACACAAACTGGGGGATGCTTTTTTAGGGTTTTGGTTTGGCGGTCACAGCATGCAGCGTACACTACGCTCACATTAAGAAAGCGTGAAAAGGAATAAAGCGGTCAAATAAAAGAGGAAATAATGGTGAAAAACGTTTTCACCCATTAAACCATGCGGTTACCACCTCTCCTATTATTTCACCCTTTACTCTCGTCCTTCATGAGGCCAGTGGTACGTTTCAATCTCGACTTGTATAAATAGGTCTTACCTATTTCCACCAAGACAACAAGTCTCGGTCGGGAGAAATATACTACACTTACACTCTCGTAAAGGCAACTTTTCAAGCTCTCCCAAAAGCTTCCATCTCTTGCAAGCTTCCTAAGCTTTCACTTTCGATACAAGTCGAGATACTACTCTCCTCAACACCTTTCTTTGCTTCCCTCCCCAAATCAACCCTTCTCCTCCACTTTGTGACCGAAGCAAGTCCGGAACGGCCATTTCTTGGTTTAGGCCGGACTTGTGCAATCGATCTCTCGAATCTATAAAGTGCTCACGTGCAAAAGACATTTGTTTAGGGTTTGAATCGCTTTCTCACTCACCCACCGAAATTACCGAAATCGGCGAAATGATTTTCACCCATAAACAATTGGCGACCACAAAGGAAGGATTGATCTATCGGCTACAATATCGGACTATCAATCTCGTTCTTCACCCGGATGTCAAGATGGTAGGGAAGGCGACTCAATCCGACTCAATCGCCAGACGCCTTGATTACCGGTTGTAAAACTACACCAAAACTGGGACTCGTTGAAGATGCTACCAGCGATTGGGGACTTGCGACTCGGTCCGACTCAATGCCAGACAACCTTGTTATCAGTTGTTAAAACTACACCCGAAACCGGGAGACTCGCTGAAGATGCTACCCGAGCGATTGGGGACTTGCGACTCGGTCCGACTCAATCGCAGACAACCCGGTTATCGCTTGTTAAAACTACACCCGAAAACTGGGACTCGTTGAAGATGCTACCAGCGGTGGGGACTTGCGACTCGGTCCGACTCAACTGCCAGACAACCCGGTTATCGCAGTTAAAACTACACTCGAAAACTGGGACTCGTTGAAGATGCTACCAGCGATTGGGGACTTGCGACTCGGTCCAACTCAACCGCCAGGACAACCCGCTTATCGCTTGTTAAAACTATACCCGAACCGGAGACTCGTTGGAGATGCTACCAAAGAATTGGGGACTAATCGTCGATGCTACCAAAGAAAGCCGCCTTTACAGCTGGGAGGGGCGTGTTCACAAAACCTATGGAAGAAACGTTCAAGGAAAATCATCCGACAAAAGTCTGCTTTTCTTGGAGAAAGTCAACTTTACATCTTCAAGAGCCGCTTTCTTCATAGTCAACATCTTGGAAAGCTTTTCGAGTTCCACCTCCTCGTCATTGCAATCTCCTCGGCGGAAAGGCTTTCGATTGCTGCATCTTTCAACTTTTGGATCTCAACAAGGCCTTCGACAAACCACGAAGTGTTGAACTCCTTTTCTACACACACATCGTGATGGTGCTCCCAGTCGGCAATAACGTCTTCAGAAACGGTATGACCAGTCACCTCACGCATATCCTCGATGGAAGGTAAAGCCTCTTCCACACGCTTAACCAGCCGCAAATCGACTAGTGGTTTTCTTGGTTGTGGCCATATGTCCGTACTTCTCCCATATTCGGTGTACAACGCCTCATGCTTAGCCGCAAGCACTTACTGAAGCCGCCAACCCGACACATGACCTGGATAAGGAACCAAGTACGGGGGATCAAAATGGCGCCCGCACCCGGCCTCACGACTCGCGAGAGGGTCTTCTTCCATGACTACGGCAGCAACCATCAGAGAATCATCCACCGTTTGAACCACATCTGTGCCCGGCAATTGGCTAACGCCCATCCCCAAGTCACCTGGTCACAAAAGGCAAGTTTTCGTGTGGCTCTACCCCGGAATCATCCTCCGAATCGGATTCCTCCTTCGAACTTGAGTTAGACATTTTTCAAAAGAGGAAACAGAAGAAGAAAGAAAAAAAGCGCTTGCCAAACACGCTTGCCAGACGCGCTTGCCAGACGCACTTACCATACGTGCTTACCAGACATGCTTACCAGACGCACATGCCGCACGCGCATGCCGCCCATGATACCACACTCTGTGCTAACAGTTTGCATCCTTCCAGTAGCTAACATCTTGCGCCCTTCCAAAGACCATCCTTGCCCTTCAAACAGCGCCATAGCTCCGGCGCTTCGTGATCAAAACCGTGTCATCTCTCGCACGATACACTTACGATCACCGGGCAGAGCCGCTTCCAGCCACCCCAACGGTTCTTCAAGCATGGCAAAATTCAACCGTCACGAGATGCTACTCCACCATCAAGGCAAGATACTTGGAAGATTGATGCGTGTCGTAGGTGCAATCAAATTAATTAATACTTTACTACCTAATTAACAAGTAATATAGGGTAGTCAAGGTCGATCCACATGAGGAGCAAGAGATCTTAGTTGTAAAAGTTGTCACGAAAGGGGGTGTAAAAAAACACAAGAAAATAAACAAAACAATTAAAAAGGTAAAGTTGAAAACAATAAGAGAGACAAGACCAAGGAATCCTTCTTCGTTACTTAAACAATGATTAAAGTTATGTTCTTTTCTACTTGTTATTAGTCACAGATTATCACCAACCGTAGGTAAAGCAAATAGCTCTTTAAACCCCTAAATCCCTTGTATCACCGGACACGGAAGTTCTCGATCACTGGATTCTAATCACCAAGCCACCTAGAATTAGCTCAACCTAGATGTAACTTGGCTCATGCATTAAGTTTTATGAATTTCTTAGGTTGATATTAGTAGTTAGACTCTTAGCTCAAGGTCCACTTGCTAACGTTGTTTCTACACACAATTGCTCCACGGAATCCCTCCGCAAGGTCTCGTGTTTGCTACTTATGTAAAGATTCAAGAAACGATTACTTATCTCCTAACTTTCACTAGCTTTAGATCAAATTAACAAATCAATTTAGCGTGCACTCTAAACAATCTATCAATCAATCATGAATGTCTTTAAGATCACTCCTATTAGTAAAAACAATCGATAATCATGTGAAAAATCTCAAGATAGAATTGAAAACAAAAACTCAAATCATGTTAAGAACTAGGAATTCATCCTCAATCAATAAATTAACTACTCATGTTAAAGAGTTCACAAAAAGAATAAGAAAAGAAAAGAATTGTGTGTAGAGATGTGTAAAAAATATGTAGAAGTTGTAGAAAACTTCTCTATTTATAGGCTTCAATATTCTCCAAATCTTCTAAGGAATAGAATCCTTTTTCTTTTGCAATTCAATTTCCAAATCCAAGCTTTTCTCAACTCTTCATCTTCTCTTTCCAAATTTGAGTCCAATTCTCCATCCAATTCCTAGCCCAAGTCTTCACACCCATGAGAGAAGTACACAGAAAATTCTGGAATTTTTGGCTCGCCGGAAAACTGGGATTATGGCCGGAATCCGGCCGGAATAAGTCGCCGCCGGTCACCTGAAAATTCTGTGGTCGGGAGAATATTCGACGGAATATTCCGTCAGTCCTCCGTTAGGACTAACGGTCAAAAGTCAAACGTTAGTCAACGATTCAACTCGGGTCAACTGCCGAGTCAGAACGATTCAATGATCCAACTCAGTCTTGCACAGGCCATATGCTGTGATGCACAATGATTGTGCTTCAGCCATGATGGCTGCCTGTAGACCTGTAATGCACCATCATCACCAATGCCTTGCTCTCCATCTCAGAACCATCATCTCATTACCAGAGCTGCACTTGCATCCACCAGCATAAATCCTCATCATCACCAGCACTTCCAACTCGCATGTAGCTCATTCAACCCTGCTTTTCAGTTCCATTCTAATGCCAGCACAAATCACAACTCCACCTGAACTCAGCTGCAGTTTTGAACCAACAGAGCCATTCTTTGAACAAAGACACACATCCACAATTACCAGCTACACCTACAAACCATAATGCCATCCCCTGCATCTCCATGGCAAACAGCATCAATCTCAGTTGCCTTCATTACAGCTGCATCTTCTCTGTCATTAATCACAACATCAGCAGCATTTGCAGCTTCACCCCATAACTGAGTTCATAAAAAATCATTCCCTGCAGCTCAATGCCACAAATCAGCTGCAACACAACCCTGTTGAGCTTCATCTTCATTCTCAACACAGTCCAACTCTCATTTCCTGCCATCCCATGCTAGCCACTGCTCCAGCCCACTGCAGCTGCACTCTTCCATTAGCTTCCTGCACAACTGCAACGGAACCAGCACCACCAGACTATAGCCTTACTGGCACTTATTGTCACTGCCTCCAGCCCATCCTCGCTTTGTATTCTCAAAGCCGCAGTGCATCTTCATCAATCAACTGTGCCTCCTCAAGTTGTGTCTCGACCATCTCAATGTGTAGTCAGCTCCCGGATCTCGAGGTTCATTGTATACCCCACTAGCTCGGCCAAAGCAAAGACAACATCTCTCAATCTCTCGCTCCACTTCAACTTCATTGGCTTCACCATTTGAAATCTGCAGAGCACCGTAACCGCAATCAACATCACCGCCTTCTTCTATCTCAAAGCTAACATCAACATCTGCATCTGATCTCCACCAGCTCCTCCAATTCAAATAATCTTTCTGCCAAGAACAATTCAGCTCAAACCCATCTTTCTTTATCGAATCTAGACCCTTCAATCGATCTTCCTCTCTGATTTCTCACAATTCCAGTTCTTAAAGAAACCAACACAAACCCTCAATTTCCGTTTCCATTTCTTTCTCGAATCTCGGTTGAATTTGAATCCAAAATCCATCCATTCTCGATACCACGGATCAACAAAGAAACCCTTTATATTCACAATTTCTACCAAACCCTTCAATATTTCTTCCATCTAAACGGATTCAAAACCAAACCCTAAACTGAGATCTTGAATCATCACCTGTGTAAGCTTTCACCAACAGCTGAATCGAACTTAAAACCCCATCGATCTTGACTCATTCGAACCCTAAATTTGAATTACCATCGACCATCGCCTTTAACAACAGTTCTTCTCGATCTTGCTAACTCAATCAATTTCTTGGTTTCTCAATTTCAAGTTCGGGTGAAATAATGATTGAGAAATGGTTCTCTCGATAAGTTTTAATTGCACGGATCCGGTCGGGTTTGGATCCTGTGCAGTTAGGACCGACCCAATTGGATGCTACCCAAAGATGACCATCCTCTGGATAAGGGCTACCCGATAAAATAACACCCATCTTGATTGATAAGGGGTACCACTGAATGAGAGCCCCTTAACCACTACTGGGCTCCGTATATCAATCGCATGTAAAATGACTTTTTGCCCTTTTGGCTCAAATTGGGTGATTTCTTCTTCTTTTCCTCCGTGCGACTCCAAAGTAGCTATAAAACTCAAAACAAGCGTAAAATACATAATTTACAAGAAAAATAGCAAAGAAAGCATAAACTACTAGATAGTAAATTAGGTGTATTCTACACCTATCAAAGATCCGGAAGAAGTCGACCTTCTTTTAGCACTCATTGATTTGATGAAAAGACAAAAGATACTTCAAATAGACATGCGTTTATAGATGAAGAGGCTCGCGTTGCTCTTGGACGCCCGAGAGAAGGGGATAAGCAATCCAATTTCGTCACACATGAAGATCGGGATAGACTTCTCAAAAAATCGAAAGCAAGGGAAGTCAACAACTCTCCGAGTTCATGGAGACCCTTCTCCCGTCAGACCCGCACAATGGGAACTTCGCCCACAAAGTCGCATACGCCTATGATGAGACAGTTATGTGAGATTCTATGTTTCTCCAAGGCGTAGCGTCAAGACATATTTGCACCCCTCAACCGCACCGCATCGGGAAAGTAGGTGCTTCCAAACAGGAAGCCGTTCCCAAACCCCAACCTCTCCTAAAAAGCACGATCGATAGATGAAACCAGGGACTCCTAACCTCTGTTCTCTTGAGGGATGTCGAGTTTGACAAAGAACGTGACGCTGCCCCCGACTTCAAAATGGTAACCGTCAAGGCTCTAAAAGTTGCAAGACGTCGTTCCAACATTCTCTACGAAGTAGCTCCGCATCAACGTTCTCTCCGGAAGTAGCTACGCATCGGTGTTCTCCAAAGCGGCTTCGCTTCAACGCCACTCCTTCCTGCAAAGTTTGCTCGCTATATCATCCAACCTACCTTGTTACCACGATAATGTAGTCTCTCCTAATTACATCTCCAACCAAGAACCCCATTTGCTCCTCACCCGTTGATACCGGCCCGAGCCTCACCACAAAGATCAATAATGCTGCGCTCGAGTCGGGTTGGTGTTTATGTGCTCCTTACTCACCATGAACTCAACCCATCTATCAAAAGAACGCAATGGGCTTTGACACATCCACGAAATCAATGTTGGAAGAGGAATATACCCCTTTATGAAGACAAGAACCGTATGGTGTTCTTTGGGCGAACCGAACGTGTCTTGTTTTCATCTTCACCACCGGTTAACAAAATTGGCACGAAACACAGGTGATTTTTCCGAGCAGAGACAAGTTTTTGGGCGAAGAATTCATCATCCGTGTTTGGTTTGGAACTATGAACATCCTTCGATGAGGCGAAATTTTGTTCAGGTAACATCTTATCGGATTTCTTCATAACAGTTTAGTAACGAGATATCTGCATACGAAGAAAGACGAAATTATCTCCCTGACACATAATCGCACCCAACAACAACAAAAAAAAAAGAGAGGGCGTATTCTTTACTGGCTCAAAAATATACACGCAGTATCATTCTTCAAGTTCAAAATTATATATGGAGCATTTTTCTACGGGTTCAAAAATATACACGCATTATCATTCTTCGGGTTCAAATTATATATGGAGCATTTTCTACGGGTTCAAAAATATACACGCAGTATCATTCTTCGGGTTCAAATTATATATGGAGCATTTTCTACGGGTTCAAAAATATACACGCAAAGATATCATTCTTCTGGGTTCAAATTATATATGGAGCATTTTCTACGGGTTCAAAATCGCACGCTTGTGATGTTTTCTTTCAGACCGAAATTCATACACTACACCAAATTCCGGGATTAGAAACGAGAACCAGTAGTTACAAAACGGGTTGTAACGGCCCTACCTTGTTTGCAAAAGTGGGTGTTACATTTTTTTGTAACGGCTTTGTGGCAGTTACAATTTTTTTTTGTAATGCTACCCTCGTAATGAGCATGAGCGATTCTGAATTTGCCACGTGGTAACAAACTCGGGCCGTTCGAATTTTTTTTTGCAATAGGCTGTTGTAATGTACTTCAGAGCCATTCTGAACTTTTTGTAACATCAAAAATTACTCACCGGTCAACCTTGGCCTGGTCAAAATCAATCAATACGACCAATTTTGACTGGTCAAAATTCACCTGGCAGTTCATTTTCAACTGGAAATACGCCAGAATTCTAATAGCCTGCCTACCCTTTTTCATTCCATCACATTCATTCAATTCATATAACTTTTCAATCAAAGAAGGACATTCAATTCATGTAACTTTCAATCAAAGAAGAACATAAATTCTTATAAGTACCAAAATTCTTGTAAGTATCAAATTCTAAGTTAAAAAACTTGTTGAGTTCATAGAAGCTTCCTACATTGTAACTTACAAAACTTACAATATTGAAAAGCAACAATCAGATGCCAATCAGTTCATAAGCCAAGGTTATCCCACCAAACCTGCAATCAAGATATGTGAATTAGATGAGGCAAAGAAAAGGCTATCGGTACTTACCAAGAACCACATAACCTCAATGTAAAGTAAACATGTCAGTGGTGTCAATCCACGCCCACAAGAGTATATAGTAAAGTACGATGTGTAATCATAAAGGACTTACGAGCAGGATGCACAAACTGCAGAACAGAAAAAGAAAAACGATATGTATCTCTAAGATAGAGGTGAGTTTTTCTCCGAAGCTTGACACAACCAGCTTTATCCAGTTCCAACCAACCCTGGTCACATCAATAAAATTGGATCGTGTACAAAACAATCATTTGAAGTAACTCTATAAGACTCTATGGATTTGAGAATGAAGCTACATATATACCTCATATGATTGATTTGAAAATGAAGCTACATAGATACCTCATATGATTGATTTGAAAATGAAGCTACATAGATACCTCACATGATTGATTTGCCAATGAAGCTACATAGATACCTCATCTGAGGTCAAGTGACTGAGCTTTTCATTGGCAATCTCTTCCCATCGAACAGTTGCAACCATTACCTGAACAGCAAAAATAAAAATATGTTGAAGAAACTGAAATCAAAAATAAAACAAAAACTTGATTCCCTACAGAACAATTTATAGACCTTATGAGCAGGAAGGTTAAGGTGTTGTCTATGATAACTTTAACATATTTCTTTGTGCACTAAAACCCGGCAGGGACTACACACCGTCTATCACCAGCCAAGCCCTCCCGGAGCAATAGAGTGGATAAACCTCTTTCTTAACTGATCAACCTTTATGAGCAAAGAAGATGACTTAAAACACTTGGGTGATGCATATGGTAAAAAGATGGAGCAACTATAGGACTACATTCCTGAAATGCACATGAAATTATGTGACCTGCAACTGACATGTTTATCAGTACAAAGTCTGAAATCGCCAAAGCAAAAGGAGCACTTTGCTTCTCAAATGTTGTATCATCATGAGTTTAACAAGCAAGATGCAATCAGCAACAATACTTGTATGCAATGATCATAAATACTTAAAGAATTGAAACACAAATGTGATAAATCACCTACCCTCTTTATCTTCCATCAATGCCCTCCAAATCCATGGCAATCGTGCCAGGCTCAATACCTACACACTTCGCGACCGAAGCACAGTTCCAATTCCTCATCAAAGGCTGCCTTCTCGCCCTATACATTTGAGTTTTGAAAATGATTAAGAATCAACCTCAAAACCAGATATAACAACCAATGAAAAACAAAAAGAAACAAGAAAAATTCATACCTCTAAATTAGTACCTTTACATTCAAAGAACAACAATGTAAAGCATCAAACCGTAATTAAAACAAATACGTACCTGCCACACCTCAATGCCCACATATTTCAACTTGGGGTAGACATAGATTTCAGGGCCATCCTTGAAATCTGTATAGAAACTTAATAAATAAATACAGTATTTTGCAAGCAAAAGTTAGATAATGACATAAGAGGATTACCCGTTTAAGATCCAAAGGAGTTTTAAGAGAAAACTGGAATTGGAACTGGGGTAACATACAAGAGTATTTCTTTAGTTCAACAAATTTACAGCCTGCAACAATATTAATGGAATTTTGGCTCAATGGAAATGTATGCACATCATAAATCCTACAGGTAAGAACTATGTGATCTTGCTGTTGGTTTGTAAGTACATAATAGTCTTAATTTGAAAATAAAATTGGACACTGACCAAAAAAAAAAAGACTTAAGCCCCAAGAGCATCACTGTGGTGGCTGCCATCCCAACTAGGTTGACACCAAAACCACCACCAATCATTTGCAAAGGCAAAAGTATTCAAGACAAACTCCAGAAAATTTTACAAAAGCTAGTTTTAGTCTCTCAGATGTCATTCACAAAAGGAACGATGAGACAAAATTGATGTGCTTAGCTCCAACCAAATAGTAACTTCCATATAAGGGCGTGGATCGCCATAGACTCATCATCACCAACAATCGACGGGTCTGCACAAACAAGATCTGATGTAAATAAGAAAAACACAGAATTTGATAGTAAGCACTACCAAAAATTGAAGGCCAGGACTTGATTAAACATATTAACTTGACGTTTGTTTAAACTAGTTACCTCCCAATAGTAGCCCTTGAGCATTGCCATTGATTCATAATTATGAAAGTTACAAGTAGTCCCTACACTATCAGCTTGGACCAAAAAAAAATATAGTACACAAGAATTAGATCAACTAGTAATCTAAAAGACAAGTGCATGAATTATATCAATGAAAAGTTATAGAGGATCCAATGACAATGTGCAACTGTGTATACCATTTCTTCTGCATCTCCTGGTGTACCAACAAATGACTTGTGTTCTTGAAAATTTCATTCAATATTCCTCGCAAATTCTACAATTACATAGTTACATTTGAAAATAAGTTCCCAAGCATATGATGACCTCGAGTTGATATGCCATTGAATTAACAGAAAAAAATCAATAGGAAATCCAACTCCGTTGTAAGAATACTAAAACAATTTTTACTTTCTGATAAATATGAATTTTTTTTTTTTTAATATCAATAGAGGAACACACAGAGAGATAGAACGGACCTGTTGGTAGTAAATGGAATTAGATGGAGTTGGAAGCGACGAATTGCAGCAAACATATTTACTTATCTGATTACCATTGAATCTGACTTCAACCCTTTTTTCCAATTCTTCCTTCCTGCACTTTTCTTAAACACTCATCTAGTCATTCATCTTCAACAGCAACCTTCAACCTGTTCAACCCATTTTAATCTTCTAATTTCTCTCCATTTTTCACACCAGCAGCACCACGAGAACCCTAATTTCAGATCCTCAACTTCATTTCACAATCCACAAAACAAAAAAACTCATCTGAATCAAACCCATCTTCAATTTCAGATCCATTCAAACCTCATCCGAATCTTCTCGTTCTTATTGAAACACTAGATTTATTCTTAATTGATATGAAAAATTTCTCATTAAGAAGAATAAAAACAAAGAAACGAGAAGAAGAATAAGGAAAAAGAAAAAGAAGAATAAGAATAAGGAAAATGAGAATCCCTTCGATATTGTTTTTTTAGGATATTGAGAATCAGTATCTTCTCACCGTAGAGAGATCGAGAGAGAGGAAGAGGGACGAAGAGGAGGAGATAACAGATACAGAAAGAAAGAGATGAAAAAATATGGTGTAGGGATAACATCTAGGGTTTTATTATTGAGATGCATCTCGAGACTAGAATGAACGGTAGAGATATTACCGTAGGCATATACGGTGTAAGATGAAATATAATACCACGCATGTGCATGGCACACGCACATTCTGAAGGTGTTACCACCCAAGTGTGACCAAGCGTGTAACTCGCACGCTTATAAAAAATTTCGTAACGGCTCACCAATGTTACAAAATTCTCAAAAATTAGTAACGGCTTTTGCCTGTTACAAAATTTTCGTAACGGTCATTTGTAACGGGAATTTCGTAACGGCCACAAAGCCGTTACGAATTGCTGTTACGAATCCGGGAATTTGGTGTAGTGATATATGCAATATTTCCTACGGGTTCGAAGTCATATGAAACACATATACGGTATTCTTCTACGGAATTCATATACAGTATTCTCTACGGGTTCGAAACTGCACACGCAGTATTTTCTTCAGGGTTCAAAATTATATACGCAGTATTTTATGCGGGCTCAAGTACGTCTGCAATTATCCTTCTTCGGGTTCAAAATTATTTATGGAGCACTTTCTGCGGGTTCAAATCATATATGCAGTATTTCCCTTGGGTGCATATATACAATATTTTCTACAAGAAGCATGCCAAGAAATCACATGCGCAATATCATTGCAAGCGCTTACTCTTAGGGTTTACACCTACGCGAAAGGGAAACAACAAAAGTACTGGCAGGCATGCTTGGAAGCCGTTTCCTCTTTATGACTCTGCCGCTGGTATGAAAAGATGAAAGTGCAAGATGGGAGAAAGGGACTTTATATATATAGGCGTGAAGATTCTGAAATAGGGAAGGATTTCCCTTTATCAAAATCGTGCGTGTAAGAAACGGGCCCACAAGGGCGCCCAACTTCCCAATGTCGCCCAAGTTGCACCGGCCCCACCAATTGCACCGACTTCCCAATGACCGCCCAAGTCACGCCTGCAAGCACGCACGGCTTAAACACCTTGCGCCGGTCCCACCGGATAGCACGCTCGGTACCCAAGTCACGCCTGCAAGCACTCACAGCTTCCACACCTTGCGCCGGTCCCACCAGCTAGCACGCTCAGTTGCCCAAGTCACGCCTGCAAGCACGCACAGCTTCCACACCTTGCGCCGGTCCCACCAGCCAGCACGCTCAGTTTCCCAAGTCACGCCTGCAAGCACGCACAGCTTCTACACCTTGCGCCGGTCCCACCAGCTAGCACACTCAGTTCCCCAACTCACGCCGACTTCCCAATGTCGCCCAAGCTGCACCGGGCCCACCAATTGTGCCAGCCTCCCGATTTGTGCAAAATTACCAGAGGCAAGGATTCCAAATCCTATTTATAAAAGGTCAGTCAAGCCTCCTCAATTTTCTTTACGGTTTGTTGTTAATAGTTTGTCACCATCTTATGCTTACCTCGCAACAAAGCCCCTGTTCTGAGCTAAGCATGGGACTTAATGTTGATGGTGGATTTTAGACAAGGGGTAAAATCGTAAAACCCCATGACCTAGTGTTACCCGCAACACATTAACTAAGAGCATTTAACTCAGGTGTAAATAATTAATAGGGGTATTTTTTCAAAATACCGGTTAAGGTTTTCAACACGTAACCCTAATTCCAAAACCAAGCCGCATATCGCGCACCATGGCAACCATGCCAAACCAAGCCGCACTCTGCGCGCACCATGGCAGCAATGCCAAACCAAGCCGCATCTCTTGCGCACCATGGCAACAATGCCAAACCAAGCCGCATACTGCAGCACCATGGCAAAGAATGCCAAACCAAGCCAGCATCTCTGCGCACCATGGCAACAATGCCAAACCAAGCCGCATCATCTGCGCACCATGGCAACAATGCCAAACCAAGCCGCATCTGCGCACCATGGCAGAATGCCAAACCAAGCCGCATCTTGCGCACCATGGCAACAATGCCAAACCAAGCCGCATCTTTGCGCACCATGGCAGACAATGCCAAACCAAGCCGCATACTTGCGCACCATGGCAACAATGCCAAACCAAGCGCATCTGCGCACCATGGCAACCATGCCAAACCAAGCCGCACTCTGCGCACCATGGCAACCATGCCAAACCAAGCCGCACCCTGCGCACCATGGCAACAACGCCAAATTCCAAGCCGCTATGCCTTTGGCCCACGCCAAACATAGCGCCCTAGGTTTGCAAGACTTGCAACTAGGTCAACATGGCCGCACGTGCCATTGGCACATGCCAACACGTGCCGCAAGCCATATTTCTAAGCCGCTATGCCTTGGGCCCACGCCAAACATAGCGCCCTAGGTTTGCAAGACTTGCAACTAGGTCAACATAGCCACACGTGCCATTGGCACATGCCAACACGTGCCGCAAGACGTATTTCTAAGCCGCTATGCCTTTGGCCCACGCTAAACATAGCGCCCTAGGTTTGCAAGACTTGCAACTAGGTCAACATGGCCGCACGTGCCATTGGCACATGCCAACACATGCCGCAAGCTATATTTCCGAGCCGCTATGCCTTTGGCCCACGACCAACATAGCGCCCTAGGTTTGCAAGACTTGCAACTAGGTCAACATGGCCGCACGTGCCATTGGCACATGCCAACACATGCCGCAAGCTATATTTCCGAGCCGCTATGCCTTTGGCCCACGACCAACATAGCGCCCTAGGTTTGCAAGACTTGCAACTAGGTCAACATGGCCGCACGTGCCATTAGCACATGCCAACACGTGCCGCAAAGCCATATTTCCGAGCCGCTATGCCTTTGGCCCACGCCAAACATAGCGCCCTAGGTTTGCAAGACTTGCAACTAGGTCAACATGGCCGCACGTGCCATTGGCACATGCCAACACGTGCCGCAAGCCATATTTCTAAGCCGCTATGCCTTGGGCCCACGCCAAACATAGCGCCCTAGGTTTGAAAGACTTGCAACTAGGTCAACATAGCCGCACGTGCCATTGGCACATGCCAACACGTGCCGCAAGCCATACTTCCAAGCCGCTACGCCTTTGGCCCACGCCAAATATAGCGCCCTAGGCTTGCAAGACTTGCAACTAGGTCAACATGGCCGTACGTGCCGTTGGCACATGCCAAACACACACGCCGGTAGCCTAACTTGCAAACCGTGCAACCTACCACCAAGGCCACGGCCTAACGGCCACGCATGCCGTTGGCACATGCCAAACACCATGCCAAACACACACGCTGGTAGCCTAACTTGCAAACCGTGCAACCTACCACCAAGGCCACGGCCCTAACGGCCACGCATGCCGTTGGCACATGCCAAACACACACTCTGGTTCCCTAACTTGCAAACTATGCAACCTACCACCAAGGCCACGGCCCTAACGGCCACGCATGCCGTTGGCACATGCCAAACACACACGCTGGTAGCCTAACTTGCAAACCGTGCAACCTACCACCAAGGCATTCCGCACATGCCATTGGCACATGCCAAACACACACGCCCGCCGGTAGCCTAACTTGCAAACCGTGCAACCTACCACCAAGGCATTCCGCACATGCCATTGGCACATGCCAAATACACACACCGGTAGCTTAACTTGCAAATCGTGCAACCTACCACCAAGGCATTCCGCACATGCCATTGGCACATGCCAAATACACACACTCGGTAGCCCAACTTGCAAACCGTGCAACCTACAACCAAGGCATTCCGCACATGCCATTGGCACATGCCAAATACGCACACTGGTAGCCTAACTTGCAAACCGTGCAACCTACCACCAAGGCATTCCGCACATGCCATTGGCACATGCCAAACACACACGATGGTAGCCCAACTTGCAAACCGTGCAACCTACCACCAAGGCATTCCGCACATGCCATTGGCACATGCCAAACACACAAGCCGGTAGCCCAACTTGCAAACCGTGCAACCTACCACCAAGGCATTCCGCACATGCCATTGGCACATGCCAAACACACACGCTGGTAACCTAACTTGCAAACCGTGTAACCTACCACCAAGGCATTCCGCACATGCCATTGGCACATGCCACACGTGCCACTTGCACTCAAGATGCAACCAACACTCGAGACATCGACAAAAACTGGGGGATGCTTCTTTAGGGTTTTGGTTTGGCGGTCACAGCATGCAACGTACACTACGCTCACATTAAGAAAGCGTGAAAAGGAATAAAGCGGTCAAATAAAAGAGGAAATAATGGTTAAAAACGTTTTTAGCCCATTAAACCATGCTTACCACCTCCTCCCATTATTTCACCGTTTACTCTCTTCCTTCATGAGGCCAGGGTACGTTTCAATCTCGACTTGTATAAATAGGTCTTACCTATTTCCACCAGACAACAAGTCTCGGTCAGGAAAAATATACTACACTTACACTCTCAGAAAGGCAACTTTGCAAGCTTCCTAAGCTTTCACTTTCTGATACAAGTCGAGATACTACTCTCCTCAACACCTTTCTTTGCTTCCCTCCCCAAATCAACCCTTCTCCTCCACTTTGTGACCGAAGCAAGTCTGGAACGACCATTTCTTGGTTTAGGCCGGACTTGTACAGATCGATCTCTCGAATCTATAAAGTGCTCACGTGCAGCACATTTGTTTAGGGTTTGAATCAGTTTCTCACTCACCCACCAAAATTACCGAAATCAGCAGAAACGATTTTCACCCATAAACAACAGATCTTCAGACCGCCAAACCAAAACCCTAAAGAAGCATCCCCGGTTTGTGTTGATGTCTCGAGTGTTGGTTGCATCTTGAGTGCAAGTGGCGCTGCTAGTGGCACGTGTGGCATGTGCCAATGGCATGTGCGAAATGCCTTGGTGGTAGGTTGCACGGTTTGCAAGTTAGGCTACCAGCGTGTGTGTTTGGCATGTGCCAATGGCATGTGCTAATGCCTTGGTGGTAGGTTGAATGGTTTGCAAGTTAGGCTACCAGCGTGTGTGTTTGGCATGTGCCAATGGCATATGCCAATGCCTTGGTGGTAGGTTGCACGGTTTGCAAGTTAGGTTACCCTGCGTGTGTGTTTGGCATGTGCCAATGCCATGTGCGGAATGCCTTGGTGGTAGGTTGCACGGTTTGCAAGTTAGGTTACCAGCGTGCATGTTGGCTTGTGCCAATGGCACGTACGGCCATGTTGACCTAGTTGGAAGTCTTGCGAGCCTAGGGCGCTATATTTGGTGTGGGCCAATGGCATAGCGGTTTGGAAATATGGCTTGCGATACGTGTTGGCATGTGCCAATGGCACGTACGGCCGTGGTGACCTAGTTGCGAGTCTTGCAAGCTTAGGGCGCTATATTCGGCGTGGGCCAAAGGCATAGAGGCTTGGAAATATGGCTTGCGACACGTGTTGGCATGTGCCAATGGCACGTGCGGCCATGTTAACCTAGTTTCAAGTCTTGCAAGCCTAGGGCGCTATATTTGGCGTGGGCCAAAGGCATAGCGGCTTGGAAATATGGCTTGCGACACGTATTGGCATGTGCCAATGGCACGTGCGGCCATGTTGACCTAGTTGCAAGTCTTGCAAGCCTAGGGCGCTATATTTGGCGTGGGCCAAAGGCATAGCGGCTTGGAAATATGGCTTGCGACACGTATTGGCATGTGCCAATGGCACGTGCGGCCATGTTGACCTAGTTACAAGTCTTGCAAGCCTAAGGCGCTATATTTGGCGTGGGCCAAAGGCATTGCGGCTTGGAAATATGGCTTGCGACACGTATTGGCATGTGCCAATGGCACGTGCAGCCATGTTGACCTAGTTGCAAGTCTTGCAAGCCTAGGGAGATATATTTGGCGTGGGCCAAAGGCATAGCGGCTTGGAAATATGGCTTGCGACACGTATTGGCATGTGCCAATGGCACGTGCGGCCATGTTGACCTAGTTGCAAGTCTTGCAAGCCTAGGGCGCTATATTTGGCGTGGGCCAAAGGCATAGCGGCTTGGAAATATGGCTTGCGACACGTATTGGCATGTGCCAATGGCACGTGCGGCCATGCTGACCTAGTTGCAAGTCTTGCAAGCCTAGGGCGCTATATTTGGCGTGGGCCAAAGACATAGCGGCTTGGAAATATGGCTTGCGACACGTATTGGCATGTGCCAATGGCACGTGCGGCCATGTTGACCTAGTTGCAAGTCTTGCAAGCCTAGGGCGATATATTTGGCGTGGGCCAAAGGCATAGCGGCTTGGAAATATGGCTTGCGGCACGTATTGGCATGTGCCAATGGCACGTGCGGCCATGTTGACCTAGTTGCAAGTCTTGCAAGCCTAGGGCGCTGTATTTTGCGTGGGCCAAAGGCATAGCGGCTTGGTATTGCTGCCATGGTGCGCAGGGTGCAGCTTGGTTTGGCATTGTTGCCATGGTGCGCAGGGTGCGGCTTGGTTTGGCATTGTTGCCATGGTGCGCAGGTGCGGCTTGGTTTGGCATTGTTGCCATGGTGCGCGGTGCGGCTTGGTTTGGCATTGTTGCCATGGTGCGCAGGGTGCGGCTTGGTTTGGCATTGTTGCCATAGTGTGCGGCTTGGTTTGGCATTGTTGCCATAGTGCGCAGTGTGCGGCTTGGTTTGGCATTGCTGCCATGATGCGCAGGGTGCGGCTTGGTTTTGGCGTTGTTGCCATGGTGCGCAGTATGCGGCTTGGTTTGGCATCGTTGCCATGGTGCGCAGTGTGCGGCTTGGTTTGGCATTGTTTCCATGGTGCGCAGTGTGCGGCTTGGTTTGGCATTGTTGCCATGGTGCGCAGATATGCGGCTTGGTTTGGCATCGTTTCCATGGTGCGCGAGTGTGCGCTTGGTTTGGCATTGTTTCCATAGTGCGCGATTGTGCGGCTTGGTTTGGCATTGTTGCCATGGTGCGCGAGTGTGCGGCTTGGTTTTGGAATTAGGGTTACGTGTCGAAAAACCCTAATCTGGTATTTTGAAAAAATACCCCTATTAATTATTTACACATGAGTTAAATGCTCTTAGTTAATGTGTTGCGGGTAACACTAGGTCATGGGGTTTTACGATTTTACCCCTTATTTAAAAACCACCATCAACACCAATGTATTAAGATGACCATGAAATGCACACCAAACTAAGAAGTTGATTCTAGGTGGGACTTCTTTACATGAGACAAAATTATGTGGAAAATCTTTAACTCCAACATCTGATGTCAAAGAGGCATAGAGAGATTTTACTGTGAAAGAGCCAGAAGGATGAATTGCCCATCTCCTTAGAAGGATAATTTCCTGACTTACTCTAGGAAATTATTCACTGCCTTCTCTTGTCGTTGTCTTAGGTTTATAGTTTTTCTTTCCATACTTCTTGTCCTCCTCAACTACGTATTTACCTTTATCAATAGCACCACCACTAGAAGTGCCAACTTCAGTTCCTCCGGTAACAACAAGTACACCTTCATTTCCACCACAACTGGTTTGATATTCAGCACAGGACTATATACGGCTAGGAAATTCCAAGCCGTAATCTATAAACGGCTAGGAAACTAAATATCAAGGTCATGAAACAAGGTTACGGACAGAAAGACTGAGACGTAAATATTACCGATGAAAAAAAAAATCGAACACAAGAGAATATACGGCTAGGAATAACCTAGCCGTATACAACTTGTTGCGGATCGGATTTCTCCATCTCATACGCATCGACTATATTACGGCTGGGAGTTTTAAGATATCCCAACCGTAAATCCTACAAACGGCTGGGAGTTCTACCATATCCCAACCGTGTAACATATAAACGGCTGGGAAAACAAACAATCCCAACCGTAAGACCTATTTACGTCTGGGAATACAAGAACTCCCAGCCGTAAGCAGTTTCAGAAACAGTTTTTTCAAACTTAAAATTTTCAAAACCAATAGAATAATCAACAAAACGCTTAGATAAAGAGTGGGTTTTGAAATTCATACCTTATTGCTGTCATATCAGGACTCACGGGCGGCTGGTGCATCTCCTTCATTCACTTCTTCTTGATCTTCAGTTTCATCTTCATTTGATGAAGTTGGTTTCTCTGCTTCAGAACGAGGTTGATTCGACGAAGCTTGACCTAACTTTTACTCAAGTTTCATGGTTTTACAAAATGAGTTTAATCGACGAAGAATTTTTTTTGGAATCGACGATTAATCGTTGAACAACGAAGAATGGAAGAAGAAAAGAAGAAAAAAGAAAACAGAAAGAAGAATAAGAAGAATGGGAAGAAATAAGTGAGTGAGGGGGACGGTTTTTTTCTTTGTTTTAATGATTTTCCTTTTTTTTTTTTGATTAGATTAGGTAGTTAATGAGAGGGTAAAATGGGAATAAGTTAAAATTAGTGAGGGTATTTTTGAACTTTTGCATAAATCTGATCTCCCGCGATACTATCTGTGTTCCACTTAGTATTTTAAGCCCCCAAAATCTCTCTCTCCTACAGCCCCAATAGGAGTCAAAATTTATCCTGGGTAGGGAAAATATACTTGGAGACTCGAATATAATAGTAACTCGTCAGAAAATTGCACAAGAAATGCTCCAAAGTCCACCCTAGTGATGTAAAAGAGGTGTAATTAACTTTTTGGGTTCTTTGTCTATTTATGGTCCGAGTTAGGGCTTTATCACTCTGCGTTTTCTTACTCCCCTAACCCCTCTCTGTTTTACGCCATCTCTCTCAAAACCAATGATCATCAAACAACACCAACAAGAAGTTCGCAGCATAATGATATCTCCTCTCAAACGTAATATCTTACTCCTAATTTTGTTTCATTTTATTTTAGAATTTATGATTTACCCGATTTATTTGACTCAATTAATTCGCTTCTGTTGTTTCGTATGCAGTGCAAGGATTACTTGGATGTCCAATTCTTTTCTGTTGATGAAATCCTGGGTTTTGCTCATCCGCTGCCGTGCAAGGATCAGCCCAAAATTTCTTGTTTTGAATTCAGTATTGTGTCAAATATATGTACTGATTACATTTTTAGGGAATAGACTAAGTGAAACTGAAGTCACCCTGGAAAATGGTGGCCATCCGGGTTTCTGTCCGTGAAAGAAGACAAGGAAAGAAAGATATGAAGTGCTTCATTTTACAGAGGTGCTGACCAACAAAGTCATTTATATGTAAGATATTTGTCCAATGAAGGCGCAGGTGTTGTTTAGAATCGATAATTGATGATGGCCGTCCAAGGTGTTTCATAGTGGATGTATTATTGCGACTTCATCGCAAGAACAAATAACACTATGGAGAATCATAGAGGTGAGGTGAGTATATGAATGTCCAGTAATCAGATTAATGAACAAGTGGAAGAAAGATTAGGTGGCTTTGTAACATGTGATTGTAATCATTGTATAATACATGTTTGCCAATGCATTGATAAAATGTTTAATCAATTTTCTGGTTTTACATTTAGTATTTGATATCTTTTGTATACGAACATGATTACTGTTTTCATTTGTTCTGGGATATATGGCAGGTGACCAGGAGAGTCAAGTAGAAAGAATGGCACGGGTGAAAGTTCCCACGCAATTTGTACAGGACCTCCAATAAATTGAGAAGCTTCAAGTTCACGGTTTAACGAAGAGAGCACCACAAATCTTGGTAATTGTATTGTCTATCTAGATAACACTTAATCCTCAAGCTGAGAATGGACATATCCCGTTTAGCTCATTCTCGCACTTCAAGACATTGCGGTAAGAATATTAAACTTTCACTCTGCATGCCAATATAAGTTATGCAATAATCTGTTATTTTTGGTTGGTTTTATGCAATAATATTACCTTGTTAGAAGGATGGAAACATTGTTGGTTTTTTATGGTTTAGCCACACATCAGGATTCCTTGACTATCTTAAATTAAGTGGGTTTGTAACATTCAAGATTAAAGTCCTGGTTTAAGCTTAGCTTACTATTAATGCCACTTCAAGTTTTAAGTAGTCACGAGTTTGTCCTATGTAGTCATTGATCTGTCACTCTATCTCATAAGGAAAAATTCTAAAGAGTATGTAAAGCATGACAAGTTCTCTTTTCTAAGCATGAAAGAGAATGCTTATCTACCTCATAATAAGTTCTCTCTATTTCTTGCTATTTTTATGATCGTGTACTACGAGCATAGCATTGTTATTAACTTGTTTGTATTGTGTATGTTGTTGTCCTGCATTCGGTTCACTTGTAGTTGTATAATATAATAATACTATGGTTAAGTTATAATCATTTCGGAGCTGAAAATTAACAAAGCTGTCTTGGAGTCTGGATGCGACTTTGGTTGCTAACACATCAAATTGGCTGGTATCGATCTTTGTATTGATGAATCACCTGGTGTTATGGAAACACCTCCATGTCGACATTATTTTGTTGATCATTGGGATGGTGTACCATGGTGATGTGTTTTTCCTTTGAGGATATGCACCGATTAAGTTATAATCACCGATGTCGTTTTGTTGCGATTGCGATTCTTGCGGTGGATATCTTGGTGGTCTCGAATGATGAAACCTGCCCCGCAAATCTTGGGTTTCCTTGGGAAGCACCATCAGTGTTAATGTTTACCCACGTCACAGGTAGAAAATGCCAGCCTACAAAAGTTGCATAAGTTTGGTCGCTGGTGGCTGTTGTGTATGCTAGTTGGTATGGCTAGTGGAACAATCGGGACTCTCCTTCCATAACAGTTTGAGTTTGGTAATAGGAATGATTGTTTGAAAATTGTGGAATTCCTACCAACCATATACTCATGCTTAAAGGGAAAAGCTGTGTAATTTGTGTGGTGCAGTGTCGTGGGAAGAGTTGTGTTCGGGAAGTGCTAATGTGGGGTGGTGGGTAAGTAGATTGTATAGTTCTGGATCCCTACTCAGGTGTGTGAAGAATTGGCTTAATAATGCTTCTACCCTGTACATGAATAGAAAGTGTTGCTGATTCTTGTTATGTGTGTGCAAAGGTTGGATCTTGCCATTTTCCTTGCATATAAAAGATCTGAAGTCGTGAGGCCACCATGCTGTACTTTCAAGAGGAATATTTCAATTTTAGGATGGCACAGTAATCCCGAGTTGTTGGTATCAACCATTTGTCGTGGGTTTGCCATGGTTGAGGCGATGATTGGGGTTGGGCAGCCAGTTGGTTAGTTGTTGGACAAATATTCTGATATTCTTATTTGAAGAAAAACACTTCTTATGTTAGCCGCTTCCTTCCCTTCCGTAAATTTTCTATGATTTGAGATTTGCAGGGTTTCGCACGCACAACAGCATGAGAGAAATGACAACCTTTTTTGTATAGTTTTGTTTTATGAGGAGAAAGATTATTAGACAAAACAAAAGTCACAAATACAATTGTATGAAACACTCATATACAATTTCAGTTTATGTCAATGACAACTTTCCACAGAAGTTTGATGCAATTTGCATAAAATTGTTGTTCCTTGAGAGATCTTTCGATCTAAACAACAACAAAAAAAGAGAGATTTTTGATGATCTCAGATTTCCACTTTCCTACCATCTCCTGTCCATACCCCTATAATTCTTGAGGGTACTCTTTCTCAGTAAGAGGCAAACTGAGTAAGAGGTTTCAGAAAATAACACAGTACATTGCATTGCCTGAATAAGATTGGTTACAAAATATTACCCACCACAAAAATATTAGTCCAGCTGATAGCAGTGGATCAGTGCTGCAGGTGCTGGATAGCTTTTTTTTTATTATTGTACATACATGTGACTCAAAGTGAGAACAAAGGAATGTAACAGCTCCCAAGTTACATTTAATCACGAAAAAGAGCTTCACACGTTATCTGCTGCATACATCTGTTATGAATAAACTAAAACAACACCATTATAACTAGAGATTGTTGGATTTAAGACTTGATTGAACAAATTTGACTTTAAACCTCTATGCTTGTTATGTTTTTGAGCACATCTTCCTCGACTTTACTGGGGTGCAGCTTTCCCACCTCATTTCTGCATTTTAAGCTTCTGCAGTAGCGCCGCATTATGGGTAAAAATGTAATAAATTCAAAACTATCACTAGTTCATCTATGATGAATGCGTTCAGTCATAGCATACTGTACGATATTCAGACAACACTCAGCCTTAAGTTTTTAATGGAACACTTCGAATGGCATTGCGAATCGCATAGTGATAATTACTTTTAAGAATTCTGAATTGTTTCGAGCAATAAGATTGAGATTCTGGGTATAATTACTGACACGTGCTACACACAAAGGACGGAAAGCTATAAAATGTACATGCTCTCTGAATTTTTATACAGATCGTCAACCACAAATATACAAATAGACAAGCACACTTGCTCAAGAAAAAATGACACATTGACAGTATCGAAATAAGAAAGCTAAATTGGCTCATTCCCATAAAACAACTTATAACAATTCTCATTGTTTACATGAGAGACTGTGTAAGTAACTTAACCAAGGTTACGCTGCATATGCACTAAAACCTTTAGGAAATGCTAACCATACTTCAAGTATACTCAAACTAATAAGGTGCGTACATGTCTATCAGAAAATAGGTCAAGTACCTAGATATTTTAGTCAACATAAGTAGGAAGAAAATGTGACACATGAAGTATGTACAATCATCCTAAAAATCGCTTCAGTAATCAATTTGAGGAAATAGAATTTATGGGCTTGCAATGGCCTATAAGTATCAAATCGTCATAAGAAAAGAGAACTTGAACATGCCAATGAGATGGCGAATATGGATCCTTAAAATTGTCGTTCAATATAACTATAAAGTATTTCAAAACATAAAACCCCAAATGTACTTTACACGGTAAAACCCTTGCCTGAAATTAAAGTATCATAATTAAGCAGCTGAAACAAGGTTTGTGTTCAAGAATAAACCTAGACCAAGCAGTTGCTGGACCAGCCTGTTGGAAAAATAATTAGGTGAGTACAAAACGAACTGATTCTTAGCTTTATAATACGTGTCCAAAACTATTAAACTGGAATGAGTTAAACTACCGAAGCAATTTAATTATGTGAAACTATAGATAACAAGATGAGGTTGAGACTAAATCCTAGTCAATAATTTTACTGATGATGAAACATAAATCAAGCTGAGTAAAATGAAAGTAAAGTAAACATGGTTCAACAAACAAACAACTTGAATCATATTTGAATTCATGAAAAGCATATGCTTACCAGTTAAGTACAGCGATAACATGTGAAACTCAGAACTCCATTCTCCAATTCACACCTTTTGGTGAAACAGTGAGCTTTGCGTTGATGGTAATCTCTTTATTATTGCACTTCTTCACCAATTTGATATCCCATGTGATGTCAAATACAGTGGGAATCTGTAAAATTCATCACAATTAACATTCAAAAGTGTATCATTAAAATTGAACAATAAAAATCTGTATAACTATACAAACATACCACAAGTGCAGTACAACAACCGAGAGAGAAGAGACCATCAAGCCCCAAGCAATAAAATAAAACCATGAGAGGAAACATCATAATGCGATGATCAGGGTATGGGTTCGGCTATGACTCCAAAACTGATGATTACAAGTTTGTATGTTTTACAACCGATTTACACTTGAACCTTTCTGCAGCTCAGATCTATTCACTTAGATAGGATTCATGGAAACAGTTACATGCATTGATGTGGTGGATGGGTGTCTTTCCATGCTTTATTCTAATGCAAACCTTGGTTTTGAAGTATGGTTGATGAAAGATTATGGAAAGAAAGAGTCTTGGACTAAAATTTACGGCATTTCAAGACTGACATCGCTCGATGAAGATGTATGGTTTTTTGCTTGAGAAGGATCCACTAGAGGTTTGTTACAGCAGTGATGGAATCAAAAGGCTTTGGTTTTATATGATCCAAAGAAGGAAATGTCTACAACTTTATTGGAAGATGAGGATGAATACTATTCAAATTCACTATCATTCCATAGTTATCTGAAGAGCTCGGTTTCAGTTACCTCGGGTACAAATGCTGGCTAATTGTGATGGAACTTGGTTTTCCCAAAAAACTACACCAGCTTAACAGTGACATATCATATTTGTTCATTAGTTTTTTGTAGTGATGAACTCTGCCAAATAAACCTGTCATAACCCACGTCCTCTGCATTTCAAGCTTTGATAGCTGCCTACACAAATTTGCATTAAAAGCCTGTCAGATGACACGGCTGAATCGGAAATAAAAAAAGTATGACACATTTTGGGTCAAAATGTAATGCATCTAAAACTATTACAGGAACATACGGTTGGATATTAACACAGCAGAAACCCACCAAATGAACACTAGACCTGAACTTTTTAATGCAACACTTAAAACGGCATTGCCATCTATACTTCTAGAATTCTAAATTGAAATTCCGAAATACCAAGTGTACATGCTCTCTGCATTTTATACATCAGGTCATCAACCACAATTACACACATAGACAAGACCTTGCTTAGAAGGTTTGCCAAAATGCTTCCCATAATTTTGGTATCAAACTACAAAGATGCAAACACAATGATCAGAAAGTAATGCCAAAATATTCTAGTGAACAGAGGTAGGAAGGAAATGTGAAACTTGAACAATGTACGTTCACACTAATTATTATGTTAACTTCAGTAATTAATCAATTTCTGGAAATAGAATGGAATTCTTGAAAATTTGAAGGCGCCTTCCAATAAGTATCAAATTCACATTAGAAAAGACAAATTGTACATGTCAATGAGATGGAGAGTATGGGTCCTTAAAAATTGTCATTCAATATTAGTTTAAGGTATTTCAAAACATTAAACCCCTAAATCCTGTTGAAAATCTGAATAACTATAGGACTAAAGGAAAAGGATTAAGCTAAACCAAATAACCAATCATAGTGTACTTTACATGAAAATCCTTACCTGAAATTAAAATATCATATAATTGTGTTTCTACATGAGAGCAAGCTAAATGCCTAATTGCACTGCTGTCAACTCTTCGTAGGACACTGAAAAAAGGTTGCCGTCAAGAATCAACACCTCAACCAAGCAGCCACTGGACCAGCCTGGGAGAAAACAATTAGTTGAGTAAAGTTAGAACTGATTCCTACCTTTAAGAAATAGGTGCAACACTATTAAATTGGAATTAATCAAACTAAGGATGCTGTGGAGACTAAATCTTAGTCAATAATAATGTTACAATCAACACCTAAATGCAAATATGGATGATGATGATTAAACATAAATCAAGCTGAACAAACTGAAATTAAACATGCTTCACCAACCAAACAACAAACACATTTGAATTCAAGAAAAGCATATGCTTACCAGTTGAGAACAACGATATCTATTTCAGTTGGAAACTCAGTACTCCATTCTCCAATTCAGCGATACCTTTTGGGGTTTCATACGTTGTTAATTCTAAATCTGATTACCATAAATCGAATCTGTGTTGATGGTGTCTCTTCATTATTTGATCACCTAAACACTTCCCATCTATTCATCAGACTCCCAAACAAGCCCAAAATCACATTCATGATGACAACAACAACCCATTTCTGATGATAATCAGATCTTTCAAAGAGATTTTTCTAGGAATTTTTTTTTGTTTCCTGAATGCCGCCGGCCTCAATTGATCTCTCTCCACTTTCACTCCATCTCCCTAGGGTTTTTTCTTTATATAGGACATCACGAATTTGTAATTTACCAATTTGTCCTTCGAATTCTCCATTGGGTTTTAGCATAGGCCTGCAGTACACAGTAACTAAACCACGCAACCAAACATGGCTAATCACTTTTGAGTGATGAATGAATTTGTTGAGGATCGAAAAAGTCATGCAATTGTTATATACCATTTTGAAAACAGAGGGATGAATGGACTGCAACGTCTCAGGGTCACCCAAAAAAGAGGTGATCGCATGGCATACATAATTTTTGAAATTCCATGTTTTTCCACTCACTCAATAGAGAAAAGCTTGATCTTAACTTTCTAGAGTCTCTAGACATTTTTGATGGTACTATTTCTCATTAAAAGAAAACATGTTTATAAATAATGGCGTTTAGAGCAACCACAATCACGACCAAATTTGAGGACTATACCCAAATTTGGTCCGAAAGTGAAGCGCAATGGAGAGGACCATAGTTATATTTAGTTTGGAAAACTAGGGTTTGGGACCAAATGTAGTCGTCAACCCAGAACAAATCAAAATATAGTGAGGCGTATGTATAATGAGCGTGTGATGTTAGGCGTGAGTATAATGAGCGTCTGGGATTAGGCGTTAGTGTAAAGAGCGTCTGAGTGTGGAGCGTTAATAGAATTAGCGTTTGAATGAGGCGCGGTTATAAACACCGCTAGGAAAAACGGTTGCTATATGTACGCCTCACACCAAGCGTTGTTATAGTCTCCGCCCCATATATATAAATACTTTATGAAAATATAAACCGTCATGCTTTACATAACTAACCCAGGTCAGGCGAGAGTAATACTTTCGCCCCATGCCAGGCGTGAGTAATACTTGCGCCCCATGTGTACGTACACAATACCTACACCTCACTACCATACACACCTTATACACCCGCTTAACTTCATGCGTTGTTTTATCGTCCGCCAGACCAAATTTTAATCTTTTACCATTGCGCTTCACCTCCACTAAAACCAATTTTTTTTTAGCTTTTAGTCTGATTTTTATTATTTAGTCCCGTCCATGACTGTGGTTGCTCTTAGATAACAAATCCGGTAAGATGTTTCGGTACTCATAGGCATAAATTTCGTCACATGCATAAATTTCGATCATTTAAATTTTTTTAGATTTATTCCTCAAATAAGTTGCAAGAAGCGAAATATTTAGTGTTCTAAGTCGATGCAAAAAAAGAGATGGATAGCTTGCAATGCCTCGATAAGATTTTATTTTAGTACCAACTATGAAACAAGTGAAACTAAGCGAAGTTGTACTGTAGGAGTCCCATTTATCACAAAAAAAGATAGTTTGGTATTTGCAAATGAGATGATAGAATTGTTTGTGCGACAAATTCTACAATTGGTTCAATATGTAGCTGTCATTATCCAAATTTGCATTGTGACATGAAACCTCTCACCGGATTTCAAAATATCTTCATGAACCAAACATGCCTCATGATCCAAAATTTTCAACACATTGGTCAAAAAGACCAAAAGCAAGAATTCCTGGGTGAAATAGATTTCTAGGTTTAGATACTGTTCATATGGACAGTAATACAAAAAATACTGTTTAAATAGCCAATTTGGATATTTCACCCAGAATATTTTTTATTAATTAATTGGAACAGACCAATATGTCCCTATCTTCTTCAAATGATGAGAATTTGTGGAGATAATCTTACTGAGTTGTTGGACGAATAGGGATCGATGAGTAAGCAGAAGTAAGGGATTGAATTCCAACTTCTTCTGCTTCTCTACTCCTTCCTCTGGAAGTGCAAAAATTGAAAAAAAAAAAAAACAAAGCAAAAAACAGAGCAAAATCGGAGCAAAACAGAGTAAAAAACAGAGCAAAAAACAGAGTACATAAAACAGAGCAAAAAAACAGAGTACACCACCACTACCACCACCACCACCACCACCACCCAGCTCAAATTGTCTCAACCAAACACCAATTCAAACCAAACCCAATAAACCCATGAACATCTTCTCCTCCAACAACCATAAGTAACCTCAAACAGAGCAAAAAACAGAGTAATCTCTTTCATCCTAGTTTAAAATGGGTGAAAGAAAATTCAACCCAATTTAGTATAGGATGAAACCAGTTGCATCCTAGTTTAAAATGGGTGAAACCAAATTCAACCCAATTTAGTACAGGATGAAACCCAGTTCAAAAATCATAGATTCATCCTTGTTTCCAATGAGTGATACCTAGTTCAAAAATCATAGATTCATCCTACCTATAGATGAAACCGGTTTCATCCTAGTTTAAAATGGGTGAAAGCAAATTCAACCCAATTTAGTATAGGATGAAACCAGTTGCATCCTAGTTTAAAATGGGTGAAACCAAATTCAACCCAATTTAGTATAGGATGAAACCAATTCAAAAATCATAGATTCATCCTTGTTTACAATGAGTGATACCTAGTTCAAAAATCATAGATTCATCCTACCTATAGATGAAACCGGTTTCATCCTAGTTTAAAATGGGTGAAAGAAAATTCAACCCAATTTAGTATAGGATGAAACCAGTTGCATCGTAGTTGAAAATGGGTGAAACCAAATTCAACCCAATTTAGTATAGGATGAAACCAAATTCATCCTTGTTTACAATGAGTGATACCTAGTTCAAAATCATAGATTCATCCTACCTATAGATGAAACCGGTTTCATCCTAGTTTACAATGAGTGAAAGCAAATTCAACCCAATTTAGTATAGATGAAACCAGCTTGCATCCTACTTTAAAAT